>JAQBSW010004290.1:0-71105 GCA_029291075.1 Eudiplozoon nipponicum
GTCTAAATGGATGCCATATGAGCTCCACCTAAAGGAAAAATTGACTAACCAAGTTACATTAGTTAGTATATAACTGAAAATTGTGTGTAGTGTAGTGTGCGGCAGGATAGCTCAGTGGTTAGAGCACCAGATTCCGAAGCAGACGTGCCCAGGTTCGTATCCTGTCCGCGGCAAATTCTGGCCAGTACTTGATGAGTTCCCAATAAGGACGAAACCGGTCTACTGGATGAATTGCCTTTTCTACACTATACAATTCTTAGTTTATACTGACATATGTAAGTAATTAATGGGTCAGGTGTTTATATCAAGACCGCAACCTTGATTATAATAATTGTTATCACCACCCGCGCAACCAATGTTCGTTTAATTATATAAATGTTCATTTCAATACCATTTCCCCATGTAATGTGAAGTCTGTTCAGTAATGACAGATTGGGCATGGTTAGTTGGAACTTTGGGTCTAAATGGATGCCATATGAGCTCCACCTAAAGGAAAAATTGACTAACCAAGTTACATTAGTTAGTATATAACTGAAAATTGTGTGTAGTGTAGTGTGCGGCAGGATAGCTGAGTGGTTAGAGCACCAGATTCCGAAGCAGACGTGCCCAGGTTCGTATCCTGTCCGCGGCAAATTCTGGCCAGTACTTGATGAGTTCCCAATAAGGACGAAACCGGTCTACTGGATGAATTGCCTTTTCTACACTATACAATTCTTAGTTTATACTGACATATGTAAGTAATTAATGGGTCAGGTGTTTATATCAAGAACGCAACCTTGATTATAATAATTGTTATCACCACCCGCGCAACCAATGTTCGTTTAATTATATAAATGTTCATTTCAATACCATTTCCCCATGTAATGGGGTGTCTGTTCAGTAATGACAGATTGGGCATGGTTAGTTGGAACTTTGGGTCTAAATGGATGCCATATGAGCTCCACCTAAAGGAAAAATTGACTAACCAAGTTACATTAGTTAGTATATAACTGAAAATTGTGTGTAGTGTAGTGTGCAGCAGGATAGCTCAGTGGTTAGAGCACCAGATTCCGAAGCAGACGTGCCCAGGTTCGTATCCTGTCCGCGGCAAATTCTGGCCAGTACTTGATGAGTTCCCGAAAAGGCAGAAACCGGTCTACTGGATGAATTGCCTTTTCTACACTATACAATTCTTAGTTTATACTGACATATATAAGTAATTAATGGGTCAGGTGTTTATATCAAGACCGCAACCTTGATTATAATAATTGTTATCACCACCCGTGCAACCAATGTTCGTTTAATTATATAAATGTTCATTTCAATACCATTTCCCCATGTAATGTAGTGTCTGTTCAGTAATGACAGATTGGGCATGGTTAGTTGGAACTTTGGGTCTAAATGGATGCCATATGAGCTCCACCTAAAGGAAAAATTGACTAACCAAGTTACATTAGATAGTATATAACTGAAAATTGTGTGTAGTGTAGTGTGCGGCAGGATAGCTCAGTGGTTAGAGCACCAGATTCCAAGCAGACGTGCCCAGGTTCGTATCCTGTCCGCGGCAAATTCTGGCCAGTACTTGATGAGTTCCCAATAAGGACGAAACCGGTCCACTGGATGAATTGCCTTTTCTACACTATACAATTCTTAGTTTATACTGACATATGTAAGTAATTAATGGGTCAGGTGTTTTATATCAAGACCGCAACCTTGATTATAATAAATGATAGACAGATTGTTGTTATGCTTCCTAGACGTGTATTTGTTTTGACTTATGTTGTGTGCCAGAAACGGAAATTTTTTGGGCAAAAGCAAAATCATCTAATGAACCTTATTGTGTAGGCAAATTTGTTGCGCTTTTCGTTATGTCACAAGTCAATCGTGTCTATGTGCGATGGACTTATCTTTATGCTCACTTCCAGAATCGATTGTAATGGTGCCTATCTGAAGTGGTAATTTTAGTCAAAATGACGTACTGCTACTGAAATTTTTTGGTGAAGTTTGCTAGCTTTTTCTGTTCATTTTAAAGGATCTACTTCGTCAGTTTATCTTTAATTTTTAAGGGTGAACTGAAATGTAACATGGTAAGAATCCAATTTTACTTCGTCAATATTGTGTGTTTGTCTTCTCGGTAGCATTTTTCCGGAGACTGGTTTACACACCGAAGTAGCATTTTAAATTTAAGACTAGTTTATCTTTTCTTTTAGCAATGAAGGTTTGATTTTATTGACTTTATAAATTCAAAGCAATGTTAATGATTTTCAATTTTGTAAACAGTTAAAAATTTTTCTTATAACCCCCTTTTTTATTTCGATTTCAATAGCTCCAATTTACAAATATTTTAAACAATTTTTCAGCACCTCTTTTAGTACACTTTTTGGTTCACTATTTGCCAATCAATCTATTAATGGAATTTATATATATATATATATATATATATATATATATATATATATATATATATATATATATCGATGCACACATATCAATATTGCTTTCTTGTTGCCCTAGTATATTATATTTCGCAGCTAAAATACTACTGTGAATCAATTTAAGTAGAATGTGGTTTAGCGAAATTTTTTTTCACAAATTTTCGGCAAAAAAAATTGTCATTTCATTTGCATTGTCTAGATTTACTTGCGTGTTTGTAATATAGACATTAATTGTGCATGCCAAATTAGAAGATTTGTTTTTACGTGAAAAAGAGTTTATTGCGAGAGAAGTTGTCTCCATAACCTATTGATTGCATCTATGTGTGCATGTGCTGGGCGAGTAAATAGTTTATTAAAACGATATTTTAATATAACAACGATATTGGCACCGGTGAGCTGGTTTTATGTGGTATAAACTACGCTTTAATATCCAAATCAAGTATAGGTTTTATCCAGGTGATAACGTACACGGTTGTGACTGCCACACATTGAATGCTAAATTTGACAATTGTGTTTAGCATCGCTATCTTTATTCATTCTAAATTTTTGTTAGATTTATTTCTGCCGTGATAAAAATTTATTCAATATTTGATTATTCTTCACAACACATCTGATTTAGAGTAGAGTGGACATATGTAACCATTTTTTTCATTTTGGATGTAACGTGTATATTTCCTGGCGAAATCACGATTACACCGAAAATTATTTACTGATTTACTAATTTATATAACTTACATAATATTTTGTAACGAAATAAATATAAAAGCAAATGTATTTAATAAAAGAAGCTTCAAGACTACCAGGCGTGTTTCTGCTCTGCCAGTAGCTGGCAATGGTCAAAATTAGTTTAATATGAAAAGTATATTCTGAAAGATTTATTGAATTATATATCAAGTTTAGACAACATATAAAGCAGTAGGCGGCGACGATTTGATGGGTCATATACACTAAGTCACCAGTAAAATGTGACGCACCATCCTAACTAGTTACTGGAGGAATTAAATTAGCAGTGAAAACTCAGTAACCTAATACAAACTATATTTGTTTTTCTGTACATCAAAATGCATGCTCGATCTGTTAAGCATAGTTATTTATGCATACGCCATGGCTGCTATATTTTTTTTCGGTATGCGGGACTGACGAATTACTAAAGGAGGAAATCTTAGAGCATTTCGAACTAAATATAGCTGGTAATGAAATAATTTTCCTGCATTAGCCGAATTCATTCTATGTAAAAATCAAAGTAGAAGTCTGGTGCATATTTTTGCTTTATCAAAGTAAGCGAGGAAAAAGTGTTTTTCATTGCGTAAGATATAGGTATTTACACTTCATTTATGAAGCTAAATACGCAAAAGAAATGTGCATATAATTTATTCTAAACTGGTGAACTTCGCGTTTTTGTGTGTACGTGATTCTAAATTAACGCCTCCGAATTTCTGATAGTTTGTTTATGTCTTATGCATTTAATTCAAATTCATGTATATTTCATTTCAAAATTTACTATATCAAGTACCAGGTATTACATTTGATTTGAATTCTCGTGAATATAATTGGACCTCTTCTAGAACGATATTGTAAAAATATGCCAAGTATATTTTAGTTAACTAAATGATGCGTTGTATTATTTAAATTATTAATAAACGAAAATAAATGAATTTTTATTTATAAATTGATATGAAAAGAGCAAGACGAATAACTAACCATCATTTATCAAATTGCCATGCATCTATGCTTTTCCCCTTTAAATGTCCGGCATACATCGTATCTCAATGGTACTGTCGGCTGAAAAATTTCAATACAATCACGAACATTCACGTTTTCAGGATTTCGCCACGCTTATATAAGTTATGAAATTAAATAATCATTGGTTTCGCGGCTGTTGATAATACTAAAACCTAGTATGTAATATTGAGTGAAATACTGATCCTCATGTATCTAAAAAGTCGACAAACATAGCAAAACTTCAGCCAGTCACATATACTGACGAATTTTCGAACGTTCATTTTCATCAACAGAGCACGTGTCAATATATATATATATATATATATATATATATATATATATATATATATATATATATATATAATGATTAACACCTATAAATTTTATCATGAAGGAAGCAAATTTCATTTAGTAGACCAATCTCGTCCTTATTGGGAACTTTTTAATATTTTTTTAATATTTGCCGCAAAATAGGCTCGAACCTGGACACACCTGCTTCGGAATCCGTGATTCTAACTAATCAGTTATCGTGTCGCAGACTAAAAATTATTTTCATTTTTATACTAACCTATTTATTTGTTTGCATTTCATTTATGTGGAGTATATATGGCATCTTCATAGACCTGAAATTCAAAATAGCCACACAAATCTGTCATAAAAGAGCAGGCACCACGCTACCTGGGCAAGTAGTATTAAATTAAATATTTATATAATTACACGATCATCGATTGCGCGGCAGGCGATAATATTTATTTAAATCAAGGTTTCCAGGTTCATATAAAAACTGATCACATTGTTTATACATTTTTCTGTTTGAATTCCAAAAATGAATGTTTGGCATTAAATTAGCTAATTGTCTTTCGTATTATTCTCTATTCTTTTTTTCAGTTGTATGCAAAATTTAATAATCAATATGTTTATTAATCATATCAAGTCCGGTAATAATTCTAGAATTATAATTTGGATGGGTTCTACTGGACTACTTGTGCATCCGCTTGAAGTTGCCTGTTTGTAAAAAATGACAATTCCAGACGGCTGCAATTTCTAAAAGAAGGCAAGATTTATTACGATCAGGTTCGGATTTTCTGTTTTATTAGAGACAATATGTTAAATGAAGCCCTTTATTTCCTAGCATCCACTGAGGCACCTTAGACTTCAGCTTTTTTGTGGCCGTACTTATCACCTAACCTTAAATTCTCGAAGCATAAATCTTTGTGAAGGCCTCGTCACGAACTTGTCAAAATTGGTAGAAACGAAGGTTCTTTAGTCTACCATTTAATCGCAAAGAATCTTAAATGTTTAAATAACACAAATTTGGAGACGTTTAGCATGAGACGTCAAAAATTCCTTGATTTTTGTCAAAGAATGTAGAAATTAAAACAAAGATTGTAGAAGAAATTGAATAAATTGGCTAATTTGACGATCATGTAGCAGTAGCGCTCAATTAAGTGAAATAATATGCAATAAAATATGCTGATGAAGAAAGTCATCATCAATAATCTTTGGATATAATTAAAGCTAAAATACATGGATATTATTATGCACAGCAAAATTGTTAATGTAAAAACGAAAAGTATGCTTCGAAAAACACTTCGGGAATCTGAATTTGCTGGTGTCTTTCGTATTACTATGAAGGTACAGAATGTCATGAGTATTAAATTTAATATTCATTTGTTAATACGCATTTCTAATTGTGGAAACGTTGGCTGAGCTTTCTGTTTAACTTTAGTAAATTGTATTTAATGTTTGAAAACAAATAAATATTAGCTTACACAGATTATATATATATATATATATATATATATATATATATATATATATATAAAACAACAAGCACCTGACCTTAATATTCAAAAGTTTCATCAACATGATATTCTTATCGACTGGCCAAGAATAACAAAATTCAACAACAATCTACTAGTATCCAGTCAAGAACAAACAGGCCCTCGACTAGAATCAACAAACATACAATCGGATTGGCAACAAACTGAAGTGGAAATAACAGAGGCGCATACGGTGACAGAAGTTTCCAAACAATATGAGCGTTCAACACTTCAATCCACACTGGCGCTGTTACCATGTGAAAAATACGAATTTGCGCAACAAGGTGAAACGATCAACTACACTGGGAAAAATAGCACTCGTACATGTAACAGTAAACAATGCGCACAAATGGTTAATTCTCAAGCCATCAAAACAATAATGACCAGATCTCAGACATCACTTTGCAATACTTCGAGAATGACCTTTACATGCAAACACGCATACACACAAACACAAACGCATACACACTTACCAACCAGCCAAAACAAGAAACAGAAGTAAAAGCGAGTCAGATTTGTTACCACTAGCATAATCAATTGAAAACCCAATATATATATATATATATATATATATATATATATATATATATATATATATTATCCTATTGTACCATCCTATTATCCCACATTCCTCTTCCAAATAAATAGTGGATAAAGGGCGTAATACTGGTTCCTACTGATGAGTCGCCAGTAAGCACGAAAGGAATGTGCATGAGATTATACTTTCCGTTCATGCTCTCTTTGGTTTATCCTTCTGGTCACAACTGAACTATTTTGTTACTAGGTTCGCAACACCTAATACATACTTGCATCTTAAAGATACACTGAGTAAGGCTGTTTATTCAGCTAGAAAGTCATCACACTAACTTGTCTAGCAGTGAAACAAATTTCCAAGCAAATATTTAAGCTATAATAATTTTGTTTTGACAAGTGAGACAAAAATTGGCTTGAAGGAAATCTAATTATATATATAATCCAGGTTCTCAAGAACAATCTGCATTCAATCTAATTGTATTTTGAAATCGTACCGCCTATAGTCGTATCGATTATGAACAAAATCAATAATAATTGTAACATTATTTCAGTAAAACGCTATCGTTGTTCAAACGCAATGATTTTTTTAGTAAATACTGTTAAATATTATCTTTATTAACTTGTCCATTTTGTTTAGCCGCTTCTGGATTTTGGGCTTACTTTCATCATATAAGTCGTCCAGTTGGTGATTTAACACTCAAATTGTAATATTTGATTGTTTTGTGACGTTACGTATATTATTAAAATAAATAACTGACTCAATAAATATTTCAAAATACTTATAATAAAATTTTCATGAAAAATTCGTCACATTTAATCCATTTCCTATGCATATTATTATTTTATTGAAGCTTGCAGCAGTATGCCGAAGATTCACATCGGAGATGAGCAAATATTTTGAAATAATTTATAAATTTAAAAAAAGGAAATATAGATAAAAACAAATAAAATGTATATTTTCTAAGCACAATATAAACTCCTTTTTCGCCAAAATTGCAAGCCTTTTCTGCTGATCTAAATACGATCAAATTTATGTGTTCTTTGTCAGAAATAACGTCGATCGATGAAAAATGGAATCCTGTAATTTCCTTAAACATTTAAAATGAACAAATATTTCTTAGCCTTTACAGAATTCTTATGATTTTGATAATATTTCAATCGGCACTGCTAGCTGCCTTGGTCGGAATCCACGTTTCACAATGTCAGGTATCTGCATCATCACCAAATCAAACTGATCCAGTTCGTAAATTACCAATATTTTAGCGGATTGCAAAAAAACAGTCAGCAGACGTGATCGTAACAATGTCAAATGGGCAAGAAAATTATTAAGATGTGTGGCAGAAAACAAATTCGACGTAGACGTAAAAACACAAAACATGAACCATATTCATTCAGCCTAGAGACGAAAAATAAATCATATTTATGCATAATATTAAACTCGCATTATACCTTCATTTTTCCAATAATCAGATCTGCGTACTTCCATGATAAATCTATTATTATTTATATCATCAATTATTTTATAAATGCGATTAACTAAATTTGTTTTGCCCTTATCATAATAAATGTATCAAAATTGATATAGCATATGTAGTGATATTAGTGCTGGATGTTCAGATGTTGATAAATCATGTATCAGAATTATTGAGACTTAATGGACATATACATGTGATTTGATATCTTTTATATGTGCTACATTTTCCAATATTTGTGTGGTTGAATCCAAAGAGAGATATTCTATTCTGTTGTAACCAAAATATATGGTTTACAATGATGAAATAGGTCCTTATATATTTAAATCGATAAAGGAGATTTCATTATGACAAGTGTGGCATTTCCGGTGATCATATTTTCGTCCTGTGACAATGAGGAGAGGACTTCTGAAACATGCAATCGGCTGAGTGAATCGAAATAAAAATAGACCAAGACAATTCTGATATTCTCAAAAATTAATTCATTGGAAATATATTGAAAATCGAGTGGTCGTGTGCGAAAAAATATAAATCGATTTCTTGTTAATCGATCTAATTATTTGGAAGAACAACACGAGTTTCATTTACCGACGCATTTTGGCCTTCATTCTTTTCACCTTTTACGGAATACTAGCGAGAATTTAACCGAAATGTAAGAAAATATCTTGCATAGACATATATTTTGCATTATGTATCGTGTAAAACACAAAGCTACAACATACTGCAAGTTAATTAAAATTAACCTTTCAAATTTTTATGGCTAATAACGAGGTAATAGAAGGGCATCCCATGTGGCCTAAATAAAGAAAAGTCAATTGCTGCATGTTATTCACCATGTGTACAAGCATGACCCATTTGCAACGCGCGCACACATGCGCCTCTTTATCGACAGACCACTTCTCTTGGACTTTTTTGCGCCTGTCATTTGCAGTCTGGGCAATCGCAATCGTTTAATTTATTAAATTAATCTACAAGTTTTGGACTCTCCTTGTGTTACCGGACACATTACACTCACAGGAAGCATTGTCACCCACTACCTAATGTCCGTCACATCCCGATGCTCGTGCTCATATACTAGTTTACTTCCAATTGTACAAATTTTACTTCTGAAGGCTTTCTTAATATTGGTTCACGTGATTCATTTTTATCAACTTCGTCGTAGCCAATGACTCGCACAATATTCTATACATTGCATATCTTAGAAAATATCGATCTTATTAAATCAGAGCTAGGTGTCACTGACATGAGTCCCTTGCCTCGAACAAAACTTTTAAAAAATCGTGAGGCGTTCTCAAGATTACTTTAAGAAGAAATCGTTAGACCATCAAAATTTTTTTTGGTATCATAATTGCCCTCGGTATGCCCAGCTAGCTGATCTTCCAGAACTTGCGTTGTTTACGCTAAACTTCAATCTGTGACGAAATTAAATGCATATCCCATCTCTAAAATTAACGCATCACAATGAAATCATAGTGGTAGCAATTCTGTTTCGATGAATGACCCTAGACAATCCGACAACCACATACCCGTAGCGCCAGAAGATTTAATAGCCTTAGTCATCATGATTTGTTATAATTTATTTTAATATCCTTACATACCACTTGGTCTCAAGTGTGCTATCCAAACATTTCTGTGGTTGATGAACACCATATCTTAATAACCTAATCTGCTTTAGTCGCGTCCTAGACTCACATGCTTAATATATTCGTATTGTTTCATCCCACATAACAGATCATTAATTTTAAATTAACAGTAGGGAAACAGAAATTTTAACATCGGTTGATTTCTTATAGCATAGTATTTCACCACAAGGTATTCAGGATTTGATATTCAAAGGTAAAATCGATTAAAAACCTTAAGTCGCCTACTAATTTCATAGAATTATATGGAGCTTTGAGAATTCTTAACTAATAGCGGGAGCTCCTTCCAGACCAATCTAACCAGTGTTAGGTGTTTTATACGTATCTAAAGAATAGGCATGGAGTGATAAATAACTCTTCTATTTCGCAGTCATCAACTGACAAGGAATGGCTTCGTCACGGAGTCTACTAATTAGAAAATGTCACTTTTCCAACAAAACTGGATTTTAAGCGCTGTTTTTGCTGATCATCTTTCCTTTGAATTTTGTGACTGACGCAAAATTAGACCAAGAGTCAATGGAGTTTGGAAACCTACAAATGATTACTCACGTACATTAAAACACGTAGTTTGTACCCATTTGCATTCAATAAATTTCGTACGCAACTCTAATGTCATGCTATGCAGCAGCAGATAAGTTGTACATTCAGATCGTGTCTCCTTAAACAACGCAATTTAAATGTGACAAAAACTGTGCAAAGTATGCCGTCCGAAGACAGCGACAAATTTCACGTGTTGGTGAATGTCAATTCGACGTTTTCCATTAGAAAGGTAAACAAATCCTTATTGCAGACGTGCATTTGAGGCCAGGCGAATGGCTACCACACTTGACGCCTTCTCTTTTTCATCATTTTAAGGTACCAGTATCTTGCTAACAAACTAAGTTAGCAACGGAATTCCGGGAGGGATAACGCAGCCCTACAAGAGTGTTTTGCATAGCGGCCTGCATAGAAACGTATTTGACATTTTTCACTTCATTTCTAATCCATTTAGTTATTCGACCTTCAAACATATAACATATCGATTCTGAAATCAGAAACTCAGAAAGAACACTAAGCGATAAATTCCTGAGTGTGCTTTATGCAAGAAGAATATATTAACTCAGCCCATTCATTCTAAGTTGGAAAATCTCCCAACAGCGACGTCAAGCTTGGTCATTCTTTACATAAAAATAATTAACATTAGTAGAGTTCAAGGTTTTAGCAACCATTTAAACACGATACATTGATTTACTCGAAAGCTTACAGCATTATATCCCGGCACCATTTCTGCAATTGAAGTCAATAATGGTTTATTCTCATTTATTATTATTATGTCCCTTATGAGGGTAAAACTGATAAATGTACATGATTCTCCAGCGATAGTTTAAGAGCGATGTGTTTCAGGAGATACATGATAAGACAGATAACACACATAGTCCAAGTTTATGGTGGAGAAAATGCATAGATGACGGAAAACTCCTTTAGCATCTTCGCCCATTTATTAGAAATGTATTTGGTATTCCTTACACTGTTTTTATTTATTCGTGGATCTCTCCGAACTAGTATGTACTAAGCAAGCTTCTACCTAGTCGGCTCCCATGGCTACTTCCTTCAAAGGATAACTTGGAAATTGAGTCTTGTTTTCTTAGACCATATCTCAATAATATATCTGTTCGACAACTCAATTCCTTCATTAACTGAAAAGGATCAACACTTCTTTTGTCAGCATTGATAGTTGAAATAATTTACCCAACTTCCTAATGGTAGAAATTTAGAACAGTTTATATGCGTCTCGGGCAACGACATAATCTACATAAGAACTTAGTTAGCATAACATCTATAAAATGTTTGTATTTTGCGCGCCACTTGTGTCATATTTTATGTCACACGTTATATAAACTCATATAAATCCCACATGATTCATATTCCATAGTGTCACTTACCTTTGGTGCTGTACCGAAAAGATTTAGTTAACAAATGTTTAACAATTCTTAACAGTTCTTTGGCATTTTGATATTTCTTTAGCAAGAGACATGCAGACTTAATTTTATTAAAGGTTTACATAACTCTTTTGTTGTATTGAATTGATGCCGTACAATTGCCCCGTGCGGCTCACTTTTGAACTAACATATGATTTGTGTGACATGAAGATCAACTTAGAGCCACAGCGTAGTGCAGCGATAACTCGCAATCATTGGCTTCCTATCACTGTATACACAATTATAGTGTTTAAAGCAAATGCACTAGTTGCTCACTTTGATATATGCACATATCCCTAGAACGCAGTAGACAACAATGCCAAATATACTTCCACTACATTGGTCTTAACGATTTGCTCTCATATAAGCTATTCAAATTTGCCATGGGGACTCGAACTTAAACCTGATATCGCGTAATTCCATTCAACAAGTAATTTCACGCTGCGTGTCTCACACAATTATTCAACACTGCATCACGCGGTGTGACAGTCCACTACAGCTGTCGTTTTGTGCAGCAATAACTAGTGGTTAATTTGAATCATGTCATTTCTGAAGCAATTAACGAATATGCACTAGCCCAGAATTAGGGCATTACGATATACTTTATAAACCTATGAACTAATCATTCTTATTATAATCAAGGTTGCGGTCTTGATATAAACACCTGACCCATTAATTACTTACATATGTCAGTATAAACTAAGAATTGTATAGCGTAGAAAGGCAATTCATCCAGTAGACAGTTTCATCCTTGTAGGAACTCATCAAGTGCGGCAGAATTTGCGCGGACGGGATACGAACCTGGGCGATTCTGGCCAATTGCCGATGAAGTTAATAAAGACGAAAACTCAGTCTACTCTTTCTTAGATTCTCTGTTTATATAATAAGGAATAGTGTTATAAGACAACCATATTCTCTTTAGTATTATCCTACACCCGCAACCAATGTTCGTTTAATTATTGAACTAATCATTCGTCAGTTTGTTAACTGGGTTCGAACTTTGCACTACAGTATTAGGCAGGCCTTGACAGAGGTACTTTATCGCCATCTTTTCCATTTGCTATCAAAGAGAAAATTGATGAAGCAGATCAAATTAAATCAAATATTTTTTGTAATTAATTTCAAATGCAAAATGCAATTTAATTGGCTGACATTAGGCCAATAAGACATTACGCAATCTATCCTGACAATTAACCAATAACGTGCCCCCTTAAATTCATAAAAAATATAAACGCAATTCTTCACAAACACGGCACAATCTAACTTGCATATTACAGTATATTTTATAGTTAATCTATGTGCACATAATCAACCAGTTGCTTCCCTCGGTTCAGACACTGCCATACAGTACTAATCTCACCTGTTTTGGAAAATGAATTTGTTTTTGAGGTTCAATTAAAATCTACGACATCCTACCCAATTTCCAGCGGTTTATAAAGGGTGCAAGGCAGATCTCTAAATTTGACTTGAATATATTTCAATCACATGTTACCTTTATGCATCTTTATATAAGAACGATGTTCTTGCTATACACACACAGTGTTCTTTTCTGACTAAATGCTGCCTGTTTCATGACTAGCCCTTTCTATTGCGCTCACCGCGTAAATGAAGATAATCGTGATCTTTTAACATATTAAGCGGATCCAAATGTTTGTCAGCCTCTCAATGTCCTCAAAAACATTACATCAGTAAAAATCATTGTAACCAACAGCATAACTTTTACCATATACTGTTTGTACTACTAAGCTACTGACTGTCGCCTACCTGCAAAAGGCTTCCAAAATCGGCTCCGTCACTGATAAGACAGCAGAACCTATACAGCATGCGTATAAAAACTTGCAAGAAAGCCAATTTTACGGCCATTTCCAGGTCCACAGAAGTTAACGGCATTACATGGCTACATTATGTAACGCCTCAGGCTATTATGAATAGAGTGTTAAAATAAGCCTTAGTATACAAAGTACAGGTAATTTATTATTTTACAAAATATCTATATGCAGTTAGACATATTCTCAATCAATTAAATTTGCCTATAATTGTATACCTACAACGGAATTTTGGAATATAATTTAATTTTTCCCTCTACAAGTTAGTTTATTTGGTGCTGAACAGGATAATTTGAATAAATTGACAATTTTAAATAAAATAATAATTGTGAAACGATTTATTGGAACACACCATTTTCACTTTCTACTACGCCTGGAGGAATTCACGCAAACACACACACACACACACACACACACACACACATATATATATATATATATATATATATATATATATATACATATATAGACTTGTTGCAAGACCCTATAACAAACGCTTGCTTGTTAATATCCATCCTCCTCAATTCTGAAAATTTCCCCATGAATGCGAAATTAGAACACATCAGATTTAGCAGCTTAGTATCTATTACTATCTTACTCAATGTTTAATTTATTACGACAACTAGTGTATAGTCAACATTTGTCGCTATACTTTTAATCAGTATCAGTTTTAAAATTGGAATGATATGTCTTACAGTTAAATGTCGGCGATGGCTAGTTCGCATTTAATCTCCAAATTGATATCGAATAAGATGCACTTGAAAAATGACGTTAACAAAATAGTTAAGTTGGAATATAATTAGAAATCGTAGGCAATGCACGGCTTTGGTGGCACTAAAGATGATTTTCAACGTTAAAGTTAATGCTGTTTGTTTAAATACAAGCAAAGACCATTCTGACACACACTTGGCTAACAACCAGTCAGAACAAATCGTTTTTGTTGAAGAATTGTATTTGCTTACTCATGCCATATTTAGTTTATACTACTAAAAATATATGGTCAAGTCGGCTCATTAAACTAATATTCATTAACACTTCCCCAGGTGTATCGTGTTTCTTTTATAATAATAGATCGAGAAAGGCTAGTTCGAATTGAAGATTGAAGCGATTATTAAGAAAATCACTCTGATATCGCATTGTATGCGATGAGTGGCTTTCGGGGCGTTCTAAATGAGTAAAAGACACTATAAGATTTTTTTATCTAACTAAATTTGTTCCGACAAAAAAATCATTATTTTGAGAACGCGATTCCATCGTATAAAAACTTGAATTCGTTTCAGCCTTTCTCATGGCAAGGAACGGTGATTTTTCTTATTTGTTAAAATCCTTGCTGCTAAGCGTAATTAAATTTTAAATGTTTAGCACCTGACTTTATATGGCATTGCGAAATCTGTTTTAAAAAGTTTTTATATACCATAGGGTTCTAAATGAACAAAGTTTAATCGAGGAATACCTTAGAATATACTTTACTGCATATTTCTTTATTCTTTTTTTATCAACTTATTAAAGGATTTATTTTCCGTGCTTTGAAATTAAATTGGCTTATACTATTGCGCATTTTGTAATAAATATGCATGCCTAATTTTCTGATAGTAATAAAATCTCTACAAGTTAAACGCACACATCCAGGATTACGCTATATTTTATTTAATTTTACTAATAAGTTTGCATGACGAAGATGCGGATTATCAAAGCAGGAATCCGTTAGTTCAATGTCAGTGTTGACAGCTTCCAATAAGCTTTAATCTCAGAGTAGCAAAAAATTTGTTTTCACTTGGGAAATGATTTGACACATTTTTGTGTTATTTCTGCCTGTGTTTTATCTAATTTATTCGTTTAACATATCGTTTGAAATGACAAGAAATATATGTTTCTTCGATTAGACTAGAGGTACCTTGTCTTTCTCATTTTCAATATCCACTTGTTCATCTCAATATTTGTGTGTGAGCCTGAATTCATTTCAATGACACACTACTTCAAATTGTAACGGCTCAAATTAATTCGTCGCTATTTTGTCAAAAATAGTTCAAATATTAATAAGCTGGACGAATGAGAACAAAAAACGTTCCGTTAACGATTTACGCGCGACTTCGCATCTAGAAAAGTGCGATGAAATTACCATGCAACACATTCTGCTCTGCTTGTTGCCTGTGACTTCTGTTGCCTTCTATGCCGCAAATGACTATCTACCCCGACTGATCTACCTGCGTCTACCATGCTGTGTCAGTAATTGAAGGATTTTTGGACATCTTCAATCTGATAATACATAAAATCTCTTACGCAATTTGCCGGCGAATGTTTTAGTTGTTAGATGGTACGTATATACTTCACGTAGCAAACTTGTCATCTATTGACATGACCTATTCGCCGATCCTTAGGCGATTGCGTGTAGGTCATGTTGCATAGGCTTGTCGCTGTGTGGCGTCGACATATTCAGTTAATAGTTTAAGGCGCTTCTGAATATCCGCTATGCTGCGGGGCTCATGGAATCCTGGTATTACGGGTTCACCAGACAATCCAATACGCCTTCTAAAGACCATGGTTGTTGGAGCGTATCCTGCAGCTGTTGATATTGTAAATCGCATGAACCGCTCGACCAAATGTAATTTTTCTCTCCAGAATCCAGGCTCTCATGGCACCAACATCGCAATACCTCTTTATTCGTCCGATGAGCTCGCTCAGCAGTCGCGTTGGTCTGCGCGTGGTCAGTAACCATAACTTGTGGTGCATCAAATTGAAAAGATTATCGCTCTCCATAGCAATTTATAATATTCTCTCGTGTGATTTCCTTTAATGGCGCAAACTCGACATATCGGGTAAACCTATCTACAATGGAAAACACATAGATAACCCAGCCACGAGCTCCCATAATGGACCTACTAGGTCATAATGCAGAAGCTTATTTTTTGCAGTTTGCATTGAATCAAATTGGGGTGAAATTTTCTATTTCTTATGGCCTACAACGCTGACATGTAGTGCACGTTTGAAAAAAGCTACAAATTTTTCTGGAAATGCCAGGCCAATAAAAAATTCGCGACTGAAATGTCTCAATGAGTCGAGCGAGCGCTGTGATGTCCCCTAAATTTTATGCTAGAAGGCCGTCAATTCTGTTCGTATAGACTCCATCACAAACCATTGCACAGTTTTTCCTTCTTTTCGCCCCAATAGGCCGTTTTGCATGCTCAACGCCTTATATGGTACGGACACCACTGTGTCGTTTTCTAACTGATTTACTATTTCCTGGCATGCGGCATAACTTCCCTGTTTTTCAGAGACTTTGCTCACAGGCGAAAATCGTCCAGCGAAAATTCTGCTGAATGCATCGTATGCCACATTATCCATACCCGCTCCATGACGAATTGATTGATCGTAGTCCTTGGGCTTTTTAATCGCTTGATGTATTCGTTTCTTTTAAATAAACAGTGATCCCTAATGCACACAAGTGCTTTGTGGTAGGTAAAGACGTCTATATTCCCACCGATGACAAAACTTCCGTAGTGCCCAATGTACGGACAGGCATTCCTTTTCTGTGACGGTACGTCTGTGCTCCGCCTTAGCAAGTGTACGACATATATATATATTGCGCAGGGCGTGCATTCGCTTTTAACACAGCTAAAACGCTAATATACGATGCGTTTGAAACAGCTAACATACGTTAAAATGTATTGGCATACATCCCTCCACTGAAACTGAGTGAATCAGGAAACGAACTAGCCAAACTATCTGAACTTTTTCGGATTAAAATGTTATCACCATTCTACGGCTTTGGACAGCATATTCTGCAGCCTATTACGTAAATGGTGGCCAGTAGTGGCCCACAGAGTAAGTCGGATACGATAGATTTCATTCTTCATTGAAGCAGTTTCGGTGCGTTCTTCTTATTACGTGCGCTTCTGCGAGAGCTATCTGTTGAAATCATGCCAGCACTATATAGGACCATTGGTGTGTTCTTAATATCAGAATCGTTTATTGCTACATTAAGTTGAAAGAATTTATTTGCTAACTTAGGTGCAAATATCTTATATGACCATTTGATGTGGACCGAGAATGAGTTACTTCAAGGTTTAATGTAATTTTTGCATATACATGAAAGCGAATAGCCAACAAATTTTCTTTGTTCGTTCTAAACTTTGTATTTACAACACTAATGTATTTCCTACTAGACCTAACGATTATACCAAAATAAGCAATGTAATTTATATATGGGATCTACGCTTACTGACTACCCACAAGTAGGACTCAGCACAATACCTGAAATCCACAACATATTTAAGAAATTATGATTGTATGTGTCTTTCCAAGTTCTAAAATTAAATTGAAATAAATTTATCACTATTGAAAATAACCATGTCATATAACAAATGAATCCATTTCAAAGATTTTCAAAAGACAACTGTAGCCATCACAGAAATTTAAATCAAATTTCGCGCGGATAATAACACCATGGGAAGATATTGTTTGCTCAGTTAATGATTGGTTAAACATAACAATCTGCAATATAAAAACACTTCGGCGGAAGATTGGTGTCTGTTCTAAACGGAACGATTGGATAGGTTAGCTAGAAGAAAAGGTCTCCAGAAATGCCAAATAGGCATCATCCCAATTAAATGCTATCCGAAAACTTAAAGTAGCACTTAATTTTTTAAAAATGTTTGTAGTGTGAAGCAGAGTGGCAAATTGATAAGGTCACAGATTTCGAAGCAAATTTGTTTTGATTCGAACCATATTCGCTGCAAAATTTTGGACAGTACTTGATGTACTCCAAATAAAGCCGAAATCGGTCTACCGTAGAAATAAACTGTATTGATTTTAACAATATTTTTTTTTTACTGAAAAAGTTATATATGTTGTGAATGAATTTACACGTTTTCTACGACCAATGGTGCGATCAAAGATGGCTAATATTTTAAATTTTCAATCCAATAGGACCTCCCAGTTATGATAGTTTCAGTTCTAAAATAATATTATGGAGGTTGTCAGTTCAAACTTTATGTATAACTAGATGGCACATAGGTTAAAACTGAAGAAAAACTAACCAAACGCATTAGTCAGTATAAAACTGATATTTGTCTTTTTTGCACTCTCAGATCCCGAACCAAATATGCCCTGGTTCGAGCTCAGTCCTGTCCAATTTCTGGATAGCACCTGAAGAGCTTTCGGCAAGATTTAAAATGGTCTTCTGGATAAATAGCATTTGTTGTTTTAATAATGCTAAGTTTCTGAATAATGTTTATATAATAAGTATGGTTTTAAATAGAAAGGTCGAAAACATTATTAAAATAATTTTTATCATCGTCCATGCAATTAATGCTCGTCTCATTATATGGAAGTTCACCATATAATGTTGTATCTGCTCTCTGATGATGGATTAAAGGTGCTTACTTAGAATTACAAGTCTGAAGAAAAGCTAACTAAAAGAATGAGTTAGTACTTTACTGAAAATTAAGTTTAGCGTGCGGCAAGTTGGCTCAGTAAATAGAACAACAGATCCCAAAGATATCGTGCCGAGGCTCAAACCCTGTCCTCGTCATATTCTGGGCAGTACTTTAATATTTCCCAGTAAGTACGAACATGGTCTACAGGATGATTAACATTTTCTCCGTTAAACAATGTTTAGATTATACTGGCAAACGTGTATATAATAAGATTGGAATCTATATCAAGTTGGAAAACTTAATTAAAATAATTTTTATCACACCCGCACCATCAATTATTGTTTTGGATTTAGTATATTAATAAAAATTGTATATAGTCTGCTACACACCGACGTACTGGAAAGAAGAAACTGGGCTATTGAATTAGTTGCACTTTCTAATTTTTTAGGATTCTTTTTTATACTGGCAAATGTATACATTATGGAAGTGGTGTTTAAATCAAGGTCGCAACCTTGATTTAAACAATTGACAACTCTATTTCACACGTGACGTTTTAATCAATTAACTAATTTTAAGATTAATGTTTACGATATTTTATATTGTTTCTGTTTACAAATAACTGTTTGTACATACATATCGATATGTTTATATATATATATATATATATATATATATATATTGTGTCTGTGTGTGTTTGTGTGTTTGTGTGTGTGTGAAAAATAACCCACGATCATTTTCAAGACTAGTCAATTTTCCATAAAGTCTTTCACAACCATGATATTTAATAGGTGAATTTATTCATACTCACTAGAAAAGGTTGAACGCTGCTATTAGTGAAAGAATTTAAGAACTAAAAATAATCTGAGAATTAATGAAAAATTTTTGAATGAGAGAACGAGAAATTGGATACGGAGAAAAAGAGTTAATTGAGGTAATCGCGAAAAGGCTTACGGCAAAGTTGAATGGTTTTAAAGTTTAGATTACCATTTAAATTAGACCGTTCTAACAAGGCGTTTAAGCACGAATTTTGTGTAAACTTAATGTAAAATTATTTGTAAGCCTAGATAAACAAAAATACTGGCTGAGTTGCGATAAGGAAACCATAAGACATTTGATGCTTAGTTAATTTCACGTGAACGATTTTAATTCAATGTTAAAGCCATTAAATGGCAAAGAAGAAATATTTAAATAACGCATGCTATCCAGTACACCTAGGAAATATATCTTCTAACTTTAATATATTTGAACTTTACATGAAGAGCTGTAAATGTATCACTAATGATTCATGATACAGAAAATGCAGCCAAAGAATAAGATTAATATTTATGCTGAAAAGATTAACTAACGTCTCAAAAAAAGAAAAGAAACCAAAATTTTATTTGGAGTTAACCGTCTTGTGTTGAATTATAAGGAGGATAAGTATTAACCTCATTATAAATTTGTAAGTCGTATGACAGTATTTTAGTTAATGTGGTGATACGTCTGAAAACTGAGAAATATTTATCGACAGTTTTAATAAGCCAGTCAAAATAAGATGGGAAAATTCATAAACAGCTTTAAAATAACGAGGTTTACAAGAAGATAGATAAAAAGACTATTGATAAATTACAAGGTGATTAAAAAAATTGATAAACAATCTAGTACACTTAAGAATTATATCTTCTATTCTTGAGTATACTTGAACTTTGTTTGAAAGTGTTGTAAATGTAACGTCAATGATTCATAATACAGAAAATTCAGCTAAAGAATAAGATTATTGTGTATGCTGAAAAGATTACCTAACATCTCAAAAAGAAAAGAAACATAAATTTCAACTGAAGTTATCCCTCTGGTGTTGAATTATATAGAGAATAATTAATAACCCCATTATAAATTTGTAAGCTGTTGGACAGTATTTGTAGTTATAGGATTGATACGTCTAAAAGCTGATAAAAATGTAGCGAAGGTTTTCATAAACCATTTAAACTACGATGCGAAAATACATAAACGAGGTTTACTAGACGATAGGTAAAAGCTATATGGATAAATTTCTAGGTGACGTAAAAGATTTGATAAACAAACATAATACGGATTGGCGAACATACATATAAACTCATTTATGCAAAAATATACGGTCCTACCTAGCCGATATGATTTAGTGAATGTGCATATATAAGGCCAGCTACTAATGTCCAAGATTTGCCAACTTATAAGATGTCGAAATTTCTTTTTTGGTGAATTCAAATAAAATATTATTCTTATCGATCATTAGGACGGAATTGCCGGATATTAGACAAATATGCATAAATGAAGACTGTTTTACGTTATTCGTCCACCCTTCTCCAGATACATTGATTGAAGCAGAATTTATGTGAAAAGTTGTTCTACCATTGGACTAGATAAAAAATATTTCAATTGCAGAGGAAAGCGGGTATACATCTATTAACACTGCATACATCTTTTAACTTGGAAGCCGAGCCTGAAACTATATATACATTTTTGCAAAGAACGTCTGATGAACAGTAACTATTTCTTAAGCAATAGTTGCTTTGTACCAACAATATACGTGTAACCAAATAAACAAATAAATATTAATGCAATACCACTTTCCACTGTTGATTCTCTATATCATATAATGGCATATCCATGATCAGTTTCGGATCATTCAGTGTAAAGCCATTCCAATTCGGGCCCACCTTAAGTAATGACCGATAATAAACTTTAGTAATGTTTAACAGATGGATATATAGATAGATAGATGGATGGATAGATAGGTAGATGGATAAAAAGGTATATTTTTATCTATAGATTTAGAAATAGTGAAATGAATAGATAGTTGGGTATTTATAATGACAATTAGAAAAATAGATAGAATAAATTAGTTTAGATTTTAGCAGGCTAATTTTAGTTTAAACAAAATGAAAATCTCTATTTGAGTATGATCGATGTGATTCTATGAAAATGAGAAATCAAATTATAACGGATTTGCTTTACTGAAAAGAGGATCCAACCAAATTCAAAGATTTATTTAAAGAAAATTCACATCCAGAGGAAAATTAGAAACAACCCAGGCAATTCAAGATTATCCAAAAGATGACCAGAAGGCAATGGTAATCACATGTTTAAAACTGAGTATAAAGATAGTTCTGTTATAAGCAAAATATAGCATCAGAACTGCACGGAGACAAATATTCAGCTTTAGAAATAAACAACCACACATTAGAGAAAATAATTACACCTCAGGGGTACACGAAATACCGTCCGGCGCAATTAGTGTTAGCAATGTATAAGAGGCTAAGCATCAAATTGAGACCTGAAGGGGATAACGAAAGTTGACATGACGCTAGGCTTACATTTAGAGATTGCACCTAGCTATGCGCGCAAATGCAGCTGACGACCAGTTATATTGAGAAAGCTGGAAGCAAATCCACATTTGATTAACCCGATTAACTATTGAATTAATTATTAAAAAATCGATGAGTTATTTTTTAACGTGTTAGCAGTTGAGAATTGACCACCAACACAAACACCACCAACACCAGAACAACAACTACTATCACCGCCGCAATCACGACAGCCATCAACCAAACAGCCAACACTACGACCAACACCATCAATACCAGCAACAACATCACCACCAACATCACAACAAACTTCACCACCACAACCACCCTTACCACCACCAATACCACCAACACGACAACCACTACTATCACCAACACCAACACCACAACTACCACGACTACTCCGAACATCACCACCACCAACGCAACCACCACCAAAACAACCATAAACACCACAACCACTTCTATCACCATGACCATCACAATAGTCATAACCAGCAATTTGGTTGCATGGACGGTGATAACAATTTATTAAATCATGTTTGCTATCTTAATATAAAAACCTGTCCCATATTGTATATACATTTGTCACAATAAACAAAGAATTGTAAAGTGTAGAGAAGGCAACTCATCCAGTAAACCGGTTACGTGAATATTAGGAACTCATCGCGTACTATCCGGAATTTGACGCGGACAGGCCTCGAACCTTGGCACGTCTGCTTCGGAAGCTGTTGCTTTAACAACATTTATATACTAACTAATATTTCTTTATTAGCCCTACGTTTAATTAGAGCCCATATAGCATTAATTAAATCCTAACCATCTCCAATCTCTCATTATAGAACTGACGACACGCTACCTGGGCACATGGTACTAAATTGAGCTTTTATATATTTTAATCAACATTGATTGCGCATGCTATTATAAATAATAATTATATCAATTTTGCGAACTTTATATAAACAACTGCGCACATTAATGACATAATTTTGTAAGTATTCACTAAGAATTGTATAATGTAGAAAAGGAATTCATACAGCAGACTGGTCCGTTCTTATTGAGACCACATTACGTGCTGTCGAGATTTTGCCACGGACAGGGCTCTAACCTGCGCAAGTCTGCTTTGGAGTCCGTTGCTCCAAGCACTGAATCATCCTGTGGTACGCCCTCATGCTGCATGGTGGCTCAGTGGTTAGAGCAATAGAGTCTGAAGCAGGCGTGCTTAGATTCGATGAATGTCCGCGGCAATTTTTGATCAGTATGTGATGAGCTCCCAATGAGGACGAAAGCGATCTACTGGCTGAATTGCCTTTTCTACATTATAAAATTCTTAGTTTATACTTCCAAATGTATGGACATAATCGTGCAGGTGTTTATATCGTGGTCGCGATCTCGTCCTAATCAAATGAAGAGATCACACTGCTTAGCACCTCTGCGTTTTATTAAATTATTTGTTGCGATTTAAATCAGGTGTTTGCGAGAGAAACCATGTGACCAAAGGGAGTTTCCAAAATTGAATTTAAACATTGTCGCATTAGTCTTTGAACTTTCTTCATAATTCCCTTTATTATTTACTTATGTCCTTTGATTACATAATTTGCAAATTTTATCTTGTTTTTTTTACTTCTTCGCTTCAATGATAAACGTTTCTACATGGATCGGCTTTTGATGTTTTTTCCTTGTTTTATTTAGTCTGGTTTTGTTTGGACGACGTTACATTTTTTTGGATTCTCTTGGACAAAAGAATTTACCTCAACATACATTTCTTAAAGATATTTAATTCTATAAACTTAGCATTTGTTATAGGCTTTCAATTTGAACTCATTTAAAACAGTTTATTTATGATTAGTCCTTTTGACAGATCGGTAAGATACAGCCTTGCTTGTAATGGTGTTTATCAGGTTGTGTGTTAAAATATTTCGTTTGGAATCTGTTTTTCAAGATAATGTTAACGACTATAGTCAAGTGAATTTGATTAGCCACTCACTAATTAAACCCTTATCTTTTTCTGTATATATATATATATATATATATATATATATATATATATATATATATATATATATATATATATATTAGCGTGTTAAAATATATAAACGGAAAAAAATATTACGAAAAAAAACTATTCTCACCCGGCGTAAATAGTTTATTAATTATTATGACTTATGAAATAAAAATTATAAAACATCACTTTTCTAACTAGCAAGGGTTAATTTTTCCAACGATTAACATGACTGTGTAAGATTATTGTCGGAATACATGACTGATTTGAGTTTAAAAGTAATAAAAAGTTTAATTGGCATGAAAATAAAACTCAAATATTTTCGGAAAAATAGTTTGACTAGTAAATGGTATTTTATTGGTTGTATATATATATATATATATATATATATAGACATTGCCAGTTCATATAACTATGAATCTGGTCTAATGGGTAAAATAGCAATTTCCTACATAAATAGATGCTAAACTTGTATTGACATATGCATATATTATAGCATTGGTGTGTACATCAAGCCAGCAAATTTGATTTAAATAATTTTTATCTCAGACCACGCAATCAAATCTTGTTTAATAATACAAATTTTTAATTCAAAATAACTATTCAAGGTAGTATGCAGTCTGCTTTATACTGACGGATTGGAAGTGGCTCGGTAGAAATTTAGGTTTTAAGAATTGAAAAGGGGCTGCACCTGAATTTAATGCTAACCAAAAAACATGAGCAAGCAATTAGCTGAAAATTATGTGTTCAGTATGGCAGGAAGGCTCGGCGATTAGAGCCTCAGATTCCAAAGCTGATGTACCCAAGTACGAGCCCTGTCCGCGGCAATTACCGGACGGTACGTGATGCGTTCCCAATATAGACGAAACCTGTCTACTGGATGAATTGCCTTTTTATATTACACAATGTTGGGTGCCTGTATATATATATATATATATATATATATATATAAGGGTGATGGATTTAATTAATATTTATCATTGTCTGCAAAACCAGTGGTCGTTAGATCATGGTTTTACCCGAATTCTTATATTTGCAAAGCTTCAATGTATTACTTTTTGCTGCATTTCTTAATATTTTCTGGGCAAGATTGTTTCCCCAAACTCTAAAAATTGTGATTCAATTATTTAATTTAAATTCGTTATGTTTTTTGGGCTTAGGTTTGGCTGCATCTATACGCAATGCGTGCAGTTATGACATTTCTTTGTCTGCAAAACAAAAAATCGTTTGGACTATTCAGATCTAAAGTAAATGTATTCGAAATAAACAATGTCACTCATAAAGAATATGGGACATAAAAATGTAAGCAATTGCAGCCAAATTTTTAAAAATTCCTTAATTAAGGATAACTTCCACGGTTCGTTTGTAGAATGTTGAATGAGCAACAAGTATCCTAATTGATATATACCAAGACAATTAATTAAATAAGACATTTTCCAATTTCCTTGAAGCTATCGTCCAAATATACGGATATCAAAAGTTCCCTCAAATTATTTGTACTATCAATGGTGCCATTTTAGCAACGTCAATAATTTAGCTTTAAAAGCTGTTCTATGTCAATGTTCATTGAATATCATAAGAAGTAAAACATCTACATCGAAAAAAGTAGTTTCAGAAAGCAAAATTTTACATCAAATTTTAGATAAAAAGATAAGTTACGAACTCAAAAGCAACCTGAAATAAATTTACTGCATTATTGCAGTTGACATTTATGGCTATATAATTATCACTATTATCATAAAACGTAATCATAGCAAGAGCGGTTACAATTGTCAATCGCGACTCGTCAAACAAATCAGGCCAAAAACAAATACATACCTGTTGACATTGTCATAAATAGTAAATTATAAAATATAGTCTGTGAGTATTATAATTTGATAGTCATACTTTAAATTATCCAGTCCTTCACAAAATTATGCGTTTGGCGATAGCTTCACGGCCGTAAAGTGTTGGCCAAATTAAACATCTAAACGAGCATTGTTTGCGCTGTCGGTGATAAAAATTTCTTTAACGAAGGTTGCGATTTTGATATAAGCACCAGACCCATTATTTGCATACATTTATCATTATAAAATAAGCAATGTATATATATTAGACCGGTTTTGTCCATAATCACGAACTGTATAACATTTTCGGCGAACCGGGCTCGAACCTGAGCACGTTTGTTTCGAAATCTTACACTCTAACCAATGAGATACTCTGCCGCACACTACACTAAATATTCAATTATATACTAACTAATGTTATTTGGTTAGCCTTTCTTTAAACATTTGTTTTTCAGGCGTGAACGACATTTAATTAGTACAGATTTATGAAATACTCACTTTCAGTGGTCAGATGATGTAAATAACACGAGGAAAGGGTAATTTTAGGTGGCATTTAAAAATGAATTTTATTTTGTTCACTCACGTGATTATGTGCGTTTCTGTGTGCTTTAGAGTAGGTAGCTAATGAAATCCACAATTTGGTAAGTTAGTTTGTCTTTAGATAGCTTGATGCTTTGTTTGAACAATGTCACATCAAATTTTCGAACTAGCTTGTTTTCCATCAGCACAGAACTGGTATTCCAGAACTGGGAGGATACACAAAAGTCGGCATGTGTATAGAACTAAAACCTCATCTACGAACGCGTTTTGCGTTTACCGGCGACTCGTAATTAGGAGCCGGCTGATCCTCGCTTTGATACCCACTATGACTTCGGTCAGGAAATTTGCCAGTTTGAATGTTGCAAGACAGTAGTAAAATTAACTTTATAAGCTTTAAGTAGTACTCAAATGTTGGATATTTTTGCTCAGTGCTGTCCTTCTTGTTGTAGATTTGACCGCATTTTTTGTGTGGGACAATTAATATCACTCGTAGGTTGGTAATATCTTGACAATTGTAAATTTTCATTGTATTTACTTCAAGCTCGAAGACTTCATTTATTGTTATATTGTAAATTTTCATGTTCACCGATCATTGAATAGAAACGTCACTTTGTGGAGTGCACATATGTTTATATAGGTTGTTGTGTGTGGGGAGGGGTGACATGGATATATTTGCGTATATATTTGAGTATTAGAGAGTAGTCATAAAGACCGGATATTAGGGCCGACAATAAGAAATACTTAAAGTAAACATAAATAGATCTGTCTTGAATGAGGGTACAACATTTGCGAAAAGTTGTTTTTCCCTGTGCGTATTTTGTCAACCCAGACGATGAGACTAGAAGTAAGGTCTCGAAATATTGGAACAAATAGAGTGGAAAATCTTGCTCCAACGTCATTTTCAAACACGCAGCTGATGAAAGCCCCAAAAAAGAAGGGACAAACAAGAAACCATCAATCAAGGCCAATAATCGGAGAACCTCAAAATGTACAGTTGTCACGATTTTACCGACCTATGAGTGCTATCAATTGTCCCGCACAAGAAAAATGCGATCAAATCCACAACTTCATAAGATGTTTCTAGGAAGGTGACTGTATCGAAAATGTTCCGCCTCTGTAACTGATATAAAAAATATGGTTTCAGAAATAATATAAATTTCAAATAAATTGAGAAGACCAGCTATTCTGAATATCTGTGACTCCAGCACAACATCAGTGGTCAAATTTCTTGGCCATCATAATTGTCCAAATATTCTACATTTCTTGAATAAATATATTGTGGATTTTGGTATAGTGATGGCTTTTACAAAATAATTGCAAGCAAGCACAAAAAGCACATATACCTGTGGATATTCATTTTGTTTATATTGAATTCGGCAAATCCTTCCAGTCCTATTTGAGCTAACATGTTACTAGGTAAGTCAAAACTTATACATAATTGATTATATATTAGTTCTTCAGATCAACTAATATATAGCTGCCGTAATTTTACGCTCATATACCATTTATGCGACAACAGTTAAATAAAAGTTAAAACCGATTGTAAAATAGATGTCACTTCTATTTACGTTGTGCCTAATAACGAATCAATTCGTGATGGATACGAGCGCAGATGCGTCAATCATTAAAAAGTGTATCCAATGTAAAATATTTTCTGTTTGTATGCACAACATTGTGCACGTTGTATTCCATTTAGGACCAAAAATATTTATTTATTTTAAGTCTGCTATTTGTTAGGCCGGTCTTTTTGTAAGTTAGTTGCATTATTTAATGTTTTAATATCAACGATATAATAAGATTAATTCCTTGCTATTTTAATGACTGTAGATCATTAATTAAAATTATTTAGTTAGGTATTTTGGAAAGCGTGTCGATATGTGACAGTAGAATATAAAATTAGGCCAACTAACCACTATTAATGGTTCCAAAATTTGGTAACCTCAGTATTTGACAATAGCACTTTTGAAATTCCGAGTAAGACCAAAAAGGAAAGAGTGGCAGCCGCAAACTCACCAGTGCATAATTGAAACGGCAATATCACGTGTATTTAAAATAGCCCAAGCCTATTTAATCAACATCATCATAAGGTTCTTTAAATCAAGTTTGCCATCTTGAAGTAAACACCAATCTCACTGTATTTAACCAGTCGTCAGACAACATAGCAAAACTACCGCCAGTCGCAACGTACTGACGCGTTTCGATCCTCAAGATCATCATCCCAGTACGACGGCAAACTGACTAGGAGGATCAAACTGCATTACTAGATATAGTAAACAAAAATAAGATATACGGCTCTAACATTTTGCAGCTTTCGCCACACACACACACACACACATATATATATATATATATATATACATATATATATATATATATATATATATATATATATATATATATATAGGTAATAAAATTAAGCAATCACAGATTGCGCATGTGGTGGTGACAATAGTTTAAATCAAGTTTTCGAGCTTCAATAAATACCAATTCCATTTTATTTAACCAATCGTCAAAAAAATGTATTCGAGAATACTCGAAGTGAGAGCCGCATGTCTAATTTTGCTTTTCATAAATATGAATTGCGGATTGAGCCTCGATAGTCAGTTTGCCGTCGTCGAAAAGCGTCATTTCGTGCGACTGGTGGTACTTTTTCTATGTTTTCTGACAACTGGTTAAACTCAATGCGATTGGTGTTTACTTCAAGCTAGAAAATTTCATTTAGCGAAGTTTTAACACCTCCCGCGCAATCAATTATTGGTTAATCATCATTAAGAGCTTATCTGATTAAAATCGACGATCAAGTATAAACTCGTCTTATGGAAAGTTCTGTGCATAGTAACCCTTTACGAATATAGTAAATGATACTATGGCGATAGGAAGGTGGACGATTGCGCACCTACGGCAACATTTTTTACCGTTTTTTACTTTGGAAATAAGCCAAGTACTATTAATCTTTCATAGACAATGATTTAAATCGAGCATGCGAACCGAAATATTAGCGCACAAAAACGCTCAATTAACTTCAATTCCGAGTTTAGGCGGTTTTTGAAATTCCAAAGTAAACAACAGAACAAGTCAGAAAATTGACTAATGAGCATCAAATTGCATTGAACACATAATCGTAACGCAAATCACTTCTTTTACGTATTTTAATCTTGCAAAAATTACATTGGAATGCAATTGTTGTCACACGTTTATCAATTATTGTTTGAGCAAATTTGAGCAGATACCGGCCCGTACCGTGTGCAATAATTCCAACTTTCTTAAAATATAAGACAAACATTTAAAAAATATATTCTTTTTAAATTGGCTTCGTGGGTGGTAATAACAATTATTCAAATCAAGGTTTCACTATACACACATACACCCGTCCTATTATACACGTAAATTTGTCGGTATAAATTAAGGATTGCATAAATTAGGAAAGCCAATTCGTCCAATAGACCGGTTTCGTCATTTTTGGGAACTCATCTTGTCCTTTAAATCAAGTTTGCGAGCTTGAAGTAAACACCAATCCCATTTTATTGAACCAGTCGTCGAACAACATAACAAAACTACCGCCAGCTGCAACGCACTGACGCGTTTCGACCTTCCATGATCATCATCATCTTGTCCTGTCCAGAATTTATCCCAGACACAGCTCGAATTTGGTCATGTCTGTTTTGGAATATGTTGCTCGAACCAATAAAGGCAAAACCGATCTATTGTAGGAAATACCTATACTGTAGTAAACAATGTTTAGTTCTTCCTGGCAATTTTATGTATATAATGGGGATGGTATTTGCATCAATATCGCAACCTTGAATTAAATAGTTGTTATATATATATATATATATATATATATATATATATATAGAAATTTTAACTTTAATATCACTTTACTAGTTAGTGTGGTGTCTGTTCACCAACGATAGATTTAGGGTGGTTATTTAGAATTTTAGGTCTACATAGACGCCATATAGACGCCAATTAAATAAAAGGCTGGCCACGAAGTATTAATTAGTGTAAAACTTAAAAGTGTTTGTTGCGTGCCGCAAAGTGGCTTATTAATTAGAACAACAAATTCCAAAACAAACGATCCCAGGTTTGAGCCCTGTCCACGGAAAATTCTGGACAGTACGTGAAGTGTTCGCATGGTGAAATAATTTTGCTATAATATATGCTGCTTATATTGTACTGACAAATCTATGCATATAATGAATAAAATAAAAATAAATAAACCATATAAATCATCATAGGGCAATGCCGAAAGTGATTAAATGTTCACCATAAATACTATGCCTCACCAAACTCGGTTCTGATATACCATAATGCCAAACGTCAGTAATGCCAAATCAGTACACACGACCTAATCAAAATCAGTTGGTCTTACCGCTTGAGAAACAAAAGTTTATGGCTGACAATTTGTGTAAACCCACATATTCTTCTTACATGTGTATCGTGGCATTTGGATGCAATTCGGATTTGTAGTGCTAAACAACTATACTGATTAAAAGCGGATTTGATTACGAATATCGATACAATACCTGATAGATCACCTGCTAAATCAGTTTAATTCATATATTTATGGATTCCGTTTTATTGCCTTATTATCTGCCGTTAATGAACTAGTTCAATCTAATTATTTTAATCAATTAATTTGTTTTGCCTTTTATTTTAATGAGTAGCAGTGATTATCGAAGTAGAATAAGATATTAAACGCCAGGCTTCTGTTGCAATGTTACTTCAAGTTGGTCGTATTATTTTCGAAATCACGTCGAAATTTTGTGCGAAAGATCTGTGCTGCTTATCCGATATATTATGCCGTGACGCAGATGATCAGAAGCTTTCTCTCTTTGACCAACCTATGTTGGTAGTACCCGTGATTGGTTGCCAAACTCATTTAAGTCCATGCTATATATGATCTGTGATGAAGAGAAAAGAATTGATTCTCGTGCACGAATACGCGTTGTCAGATTTCCTAATAGTAAGAAGCCAACCAAGCTACAAATAACTGACCGAAATACAAAGGTAGTTACAAGTTAATTATGCATTCACCCTACCATAACATTAAACTGGAACTTGTATGTGCATCTCTTCATTAGGAAGACATTAAGAGATGGAATTCATGTCGCTTTAAATTAGGTTGACTGTGAAGAAATCTAATAGTATACTACATATAGTACTAACACAGAGCCGTATTTCATTAATATTAGTACGAATTTACAAACTAAGAGTAGCAGGACAGGACTCGAGTTGTAAAGTACACAATCAGCATCATAATTTAAAGCTATTCTAATTAAAAGCAATGCAACGTTATGCTAACTCCGTTAATGTTCCGTTAAAATAAAGCGAAACTCACTAACTCCGAATGTGGGCATGAAAAGACGGCAAAACAATGGGTTGTAATCTAAAAGGGGTTCCTTATGTATTCCAGGGCTACAAGAGTTAAAATTTGCCATCCCTCTGCCCAAGAATACGTAAGCAACAGTTGCATCCATGTCTGACATTTAAAGTCCCGAAAAGGGAAGTATTTAACTTCCTTCCAGTCGCCATTATTAAATATTTCCTTATATGTGATGAACTTCTTAGGCGGATTTCTAAATTGTTAACAATCATAATTTAATCTAGACGAATCTTCGTATTTCCAGACAATTTTCTTTATTAAGTATAATTATATAGTGGAATTTGCTCGTATAAAGCGTTCTTCCTTAGCAAAACAAACTTACATATTAATTCTATATTTATTATTAATAACTGAGTTCCTGCTAACTGTCTGCAGAATTCGCTTGATCATACAACCGCTTAAGTATTGCAATTTACATCGAACTTTCACAAAACCAATGATGAGATTTCGGACTCAATGGTAGTCACTGAAACATACAGAAAATTTATTTTAAAATTATGCTGATATTCCTCTAGATCCATTACTTCGCCAACATCTCTTGCAGTGTATCTAACCTGACGACGAACAAAATAGCAAAATTACCGTCAGTCACACAGAGTGATGCGTTTCGACTTTCCATGATCATCGTCAGAGAACGACGGTGGACTGACTAGCGAGGGTCAAATAGCAATGCATATATATATGGAAAGCAAAATTAGATATGCGGCTCGCACTTCTAATAGTCTCGCATAAATTGTACTTGACTAGAACTGTCTGCTGCACAATTTCTATGCAGTCGCCAACATTACCTTTTTGCAGCTTTCGCCACTTATGTATAGGTAATACAAAACATCAATCATTGGTTGTGTGGTTGGTGGTAACATTTCTTGAAATCAAGTTTGCGCGCTTGAAGTAAACACCAATCCCATTGTGTCTAACCCGTCGTCGAACAACATACTTATGACTGACGGCATTCACACAGGGCGCATTCACAATGGCATTGATGTTACAACCTTAAAGCTTTGTACTCAACGGGAGCCGGTAATACACTCCAATCTATTTATATATTTCGTCAAGTAATATAGGACAAATGGAAGATATATTTCACTACGTATATTATTTAGGGTAACATCTGGGTCGGCTTTAAAAAAAATTCCGAATGTGACTTGAAAGCGTAAAAACCAACCATTGTAAACGATTATTATAATCAAGGTTGCGGTCTTGATATAAACACCTGACCCATTAATTACTTACATATGTCAGTATAAACTAAGAATTGTATAGTGTAGAAAAGGCAATTCATCCAGTAGACCGGTTTCGTCCTTATTGGGAACTCATCAAGTACTGGCCAGAATTTGCCGCGGACAGGATACGAACCTGGGCACGTCTGCTTCGGAATCTGGTGCTCTAACCACTGAGCTATCCTGCCGCACACTACACTACACACAATTCTCAGTTATATACTAACTAATGTAACTTGGTTAGTCAATTTTCCCTTTAGGTGGAGCTCATATGGCATCCATTTAGACCCAAAGTTCCAACTAACCATGCCCAATCTGTCATTACTGAACAGACACCACATTACATGGGGAAGTGGTATTGAAATGAACATTTATATAATTAAATTGACTAACCAAGTTACATTAGTTAGTATATAACTGAGAATTGTTTGACCAATGTTCGTTTAATTATATAAATGTTCATTTCAATACCACTTCCCCATGTAATGTGATGTCTGTTCAGTAATGACAGATTGGGCATGGTTAGTTGGAACTTTGGGTCTAAATGGATGCCATATGAGCTCCACCTAAAGGAAAAATTGACTAACCAAATTACATTATTTAGTATATAACTGAGAATTGTGTGTAGTGTAGTGTGCGGCAGGATAGCTCAGTGGTTAGAGCACCAGATTCCGAAGCAGACGTGCCCAGGTTCGTATCCTGTCCGCGGTAAATTCTGGCCAGTACTTGATGAGTTCCCAATAAGGACGAAACCGGTCTACTGGATGAATTGCCTTTTCTACACTATACAATTCTTAGTTTATACTGACATATGTGAGTAATTAATGGGTCAGGTGTTTATATCAAGACCGCAACCTTGATTATAATAATTGTTATCACCACCCGCGCAACCAATGTTCGTTTAATTGTAAACGATGTCAAATTTTCACTCTTGAGGTGGCTTAAATTTCACTCAACTTAAGGGAAACTCATTCTGGTCATCTGCTACTTCAGCAACTGGCGCATAGTCTGGCTTCGATCAACATCGGTTATCACATTGCCATAGTAAGCACTAAATTATTCAGTTAAAGTTATATTATTTATCATTTCTTAGTTGCATAGGCATTGCGTACCCCGTACACTTTGATTCATATAGCACCATGCGAGTATGCCGAATTCTGCATAAACACACATTGGCGCACAGTTAATTGCCAGCATAGGCCGACACTATTTAACAAAATACTAAATAATTAGTCAAGTAATATAGGACGTATGCATAGTATTGCATCAGTTGAATCATCTGGCATGCACGAAATCAATGCGTCAATGTGGTTCAACCTATTTTCATGCCGACTTTATCACTTCTTCGTCGCTAATAATATAATTTAACTTGCTACTAGATACGCTGAGCTTAAAACAGACATTCAATTATATTAATTATTCTCAACAAAAAATGGTATATTTATTAAGCTTTAAAATATAAAATAATATTAGCAACGGATTCGAAATAGGCACATGAAGGTGGGTGACTTCGTTGCTGCCGATTTAAAAATATGGAGCATTTCTCTCAAGTTAAAGATACTTTTGGTAAATCATTTTTCACCCATGGCTTGCTTTCAATTAGTTATGCTAAAATCGAGTACAACTTGAGGCAACGCAACAAAATCGTGACCAATAAGAAGAAAAATAAGACACCCCAGAGATTAAAATTCAGTGTTCCCTTTGGAGGTGATCTTCTAGCTGAGATCTTCAAAAGAAAAGTAGTTCGAGCGACTAAAGCACAGTTTCCATTAATACAGGTGAGAGTGGTGTTCAACACAACAAAACGGATGCGCACAAATGAAAAAGATAGCCTCTCTGTGAAAGCAGCACCTTTGTTTATATACAAATTTCAATGTACTTGCAACGCTCAGTACATCGGCAGATCAAAAAAGAGGCTCAAAACTACAATAAATCAGCATCTGCCCGAAAAACTATTAAAGAGGGGTGCGAGCATGTGCTACTCAAAGGTCATGTTGTTTGTAGTAATAATTTTTCTGTTCTGTAAAAGGCAAAAACGGAAAAAACGCTACTGCTTTTGAAGCTATTGCAATTAATAAGCTAAAATCCAGCTTAAATTTTACAATAATTGATTGCGCGGGTGGTGGTAACAATTCTTTAACTCAAGTTTGCGAGCTTGAAGTAAATACCAATCCCATTTTATTTAACCAGTCGTCGAACAACATAACAAAACTACTATATATATATATATATATATATATATATATATATATAATTGAAGTTTAGTAGCTGCATTTCGATTATAGATATTCGGTAAGTATAAACTAATCACTGTGTGAGGCAGCAAAGTCAATTCGTCAAGTTGACCGGTTTCATCCTAGAGTAGAATATTTTTGATAAAGGACAAAAATGCATATGACTAAGGTCTTGTTCATAGTGAGCTACACTTTAGAATATTTCTTGTGAGTCTCCACGATTTTCTTTCGCGGGTTGGCGCTTGGAATATCAGTTTCGCAAAGATCTGATTGATTCTCATTTGACTGTGTGTATGAGTGTGTGGTTGGAGGCCTGATGATGGAAGGAGTAGTTACGTTCCGAAACGTCACCAATTAACACAGATTACATCGTACCCCATTTCCAGGTGTTAGTATTAACGATGTTGAGGCCTTTGTGGTAAAGCGACCAATCAGTATCCAGCCGCCACGAAGAGAAACTCAATGCGTACTTGGAAATGGGAAAAAATCGGATCTTTGCGAAACTGCTAGTGCAAAGCAGCAACCCACGAAATAAGTTTGTAGATACTATAAGTCTGATTCTCATACTGCTCAATTACCCATGAAAACATTGTGTGTGTTTTCGTATGATAAAGTGGATGTGAAATACTTTTATTTTCAGTTTTAAATATAATTATTGATGGTGATTTAATTCCTGTTGATTTGTTTGTATATGTTCATGTATGTATACATTTCATTATGCCAATAAGTGTAATTCTTATTTTATTTTAAAACGATCGGTTTATTTTGAAATCTGTTTTTCCTTGGGTTGGTGAATTTATTTTCCTTTCTTTTTTATAAAAGCATATTATGTAATATTTGTTATGTATATATATGAGGAAAAAAAATTATTTTTTTTTAAATGCTAAATTTATTAAATATATATATTTTTTTAAATTTATAAACATATAAATTTGTCGTCGGTTTAAAATAAATTTTGAATGCAAAATACAAAGAAATGCATTAACTAGAACGGTCTCAAATTTATTTGGCACTTTCAAATTGTTGCTATGTTTGCGCAGCCGGGATTTGATCAAGAGAGCATTTAATTATGAATATTTCAATTTATATATTAAAAAATAGTCAGGCACTACATGCAGATTTCAATGATATTCTAGCTAATTTTGTAACAGCAAACTGTACTTTAGCCCAAATCCTCTTTGGTATATCTTCTAAATTATAGATCAATTGGGCTAACCCAATTAAGTCACTATCTAGCAATGATGATTCCGCATGGTCCGGTATTTTAATTGTCATAATATCCGTAGCCGGAGTGTGAACCTAGCAGTATAATATCTTCCTTATAATTTTAAAACGGATAAGATAGTTTTATATTTAGTTCAAAAGTCTAACAAAATAGATGCGCCAGAGGAAATAAGCGAAATAAGCTAGAAGCGTAGCTTTTCTTGGCTTTGATAGCACAATTGATGACTTATAGGTCTCTGAACCAAATGCACCTGGGAGAATCATATCCATGGCAATGCAGGAAAAGTTTTTCTTTCAGCGTACGTTATTAATGAAAAAATATACGCTGCGATCAAATAGTGTACTAATGACTCCACCGCTTAAATCTATGTGTAACGTGTCTTTGTACAAATGTTCCAATGTGTTATTTAACTTGAAATAAAAATAAATTTTGTATCCTGATTGAAGAAAAGTATTTTGTTTTATGGCATTCAGTAATTAAGTTAACTTTAAATAAACACAAGAGCGTTTTCTAGCGTTATGCTGAGGTAATGCGTAAAATTAGCTCGCATTTTAACTGTTAAAGAAACTTTGCGTCATAATCATTGTTAAAACACCAGAAGACCAATCTGAATTAGGCGTAAAAAAGGAGAAACATTATTTTTTTTAAAACACAAACACAGGAATTTATGGTTAACAAATGAGTAGCAATTAGTTTCTATTAAAATGCTTGATATGTTAGTCAATGGACTTTTTCCGATGAATGATTTATCAGACACCCACTCACAATTCTTGTTATTTTTTGATATCTGTTCATGTAACAGGCCGTCTTTTTCGAAATTGACAACTCTTATTTTAACAAAACATCAAGTTCTACTCCACCGATTAACTAAATGTCTAAAAATGTCAACTGGCGTATCAATCAATACATGTCAAGAAGAAGTTTTGATGAGTGCTTGAAATCACATATTTAGAACAAAAAGATGCAATAATATGTGCAACAAAATCACTCGACGCAAAACCATTAAAAAACAGACTGAGAATATAAAGTGATATAAAGTTTGCGAAATAAGACAAACTGGAATCAACTCAGTTCTATATTTTATAGGTGGTTTTTCTCGGCGTTGATGGTCAGTATTTTTTAATTTAACATTTTATATGTTTAAATTATTTGCTGACAAATCTCGTATTTCATTGTTTCAAATGTATATAATAATTTGTATTTTTTATAGCAAGATTTTGATATATACATTGTCAGTGTAATCTGAATATTGCTTAGGGTAGCAAAGGAGATATTAATAAAGTGAGCCAATTTCGTCAGGATTGAGATCTCATCGTGTATTTGCCATAATTTCTCACAATTGCGAATCGAATTATCACTCACTTCAATCGAAATATTTCACTCGCTCAGTGAACCAACTTTTTGTTTCTCTTATTCTTTTCTATATATGATCCGATTTTTCATATTATATATATATATATATATATATATATATATATATATATATATATATATATGCATATGTGTGTGTGTGTATACGGGAATGAAATATTGTTGAAGCAAAACGAAACCCTAGTTTCTATTTTATATAGCATGTTCCACTTGTTGATGAAATTAAGTTTCCAAAAAGTTTGTACAAATAAGAAAGATTAAAATTCATTTTATCTTTGCCGTTCTAGAAATATTATAACGTCTGATATTCAGATTAAGAATTTAAAATTTTCTGGAACATTTCACAGAAGGCTAGCAAACATCACTTTTGATTTTTAATCAAATATTTCCAAATATCACATAAGTTTTGGATAGCACGTTCCATTGGTTCTTAAATTTTAAAAGAATTTAAAAGTCCAATTACTAATTTTGAGGGTTAATATCGGGTGTAGAAACACACAGTTATTTTTTTTTCAACAAAAATTTTAATAATGATAATTTTTTTCTGATGAATAAAATAATTCTTTCGGAATTCAAGATGTTTTAAAAAATATATTACCATATCCATGTGAAAATGAAACAAAGTTTTTTCTATAAAGTAAACATTCATTTCTCATCTTATCCTCAATTGTCGAAGAAGTAAATATATTATGCTAAAATAACATTAAAGTTGCATAAAATATCGTAAGCAATTACCATGTTATATCCTGATTCTACCTTTAAAAAACAATTTCACTGTTGACACCACCCAAAATGGCTGCAATCGAATGCACAACCCTTCGTTTTATTGTGGTTGCAGCAACCATTTATTTGTATTATATAATATATATATATATATATATATATATAAATATATATATACATATTTATAAATATATACATATATATAATTTAATTTCACTTTGCGTACACAGAAAGGCAAAAGCAATAAAAGAATACGTAGATTTCGGCACCTTTTGTTAATGTCTATGTCAACAGATTTGGTTTTTGGCTTCCATCTAGACCCAATTGATCAGGAAAAAACGAAATAGAAGTGACGAACTACAATTCTTGAAATAAATTTTTCGCAAAGTGATGATAGTTTGTTCTAGCGGTTATTCAGATTTTTGTCAACATAGTTTTCTAGCGGTCGTCCAAAGTTATTCTTTTTTTAATAATATTTCGATTAACCCTGAAAGGTGTCTTTGTTACGCTTCGCACTTCATTCAGTCACAGGATGCAAATGTTACCACCGATAACTAACCCCGAGTTAGAAAACTTTGTCCCCAGAAAATTAAAAGCTGTAAACGGGACAAATTAAAATTCTAGAATTTATTTATACAACCTGAAAATGGATCGCTTTTTTCGAGCATGTGAAATATATGGACTGGTGGTATTTTTGCTATGATGTTCGATGACTGATTTGACAAAATGAAATAAATGTTTAGTTCAAGCTCGCAAACTTGATTTAAAGACGAGTAATATACATCGAATATATAAATTAGGCCAACTTGAAAAATGTTAGAATAACAAAAATGGTGTGTTTAGGTAGGAACTCTTAGATGTTTATGCTAAATTTGTTATCATTTTCAATATCACATTTAATATTAACTGATTTTGACCTTACTTAAACATCAAGTTCAGCAACAACTCGTTTCAGATAGTGTCACAGTTATTTGTTACAATTTGAAAAAAACATGATTTTCTTTTAGGAACCTGCTGACATGAATATTTTGAGCACGTTGGCAGATAAACCAAAAGTATAATATACTGGCCATAGATTTTCTAATAACAGGAAAGGTCAATTAAAGCCCACATCATGTGTAACTCAAACGATTAAATATTTTAACAATTGCGTTTAATTTTCTATGGTCAATGGACATGGTTACTTGCTACCAGACTAAAGGAAACTCAAATTCAAAAATAAATGTTGGAGCAGCCGAGCAATTTAATTATCATTTAATTTATATATTTGATAATATCACCTAAATCTATTTATCCATATCCACAAAAATACATTTTTACACATCAGCGTCCTATACTGGCATATGTTTGCTATATTATTAGCTACATACATGTGTTATATATATATATATATATATATATATATATATATATATATATATATATATATATATTCAAGCACTGTTCTCATATGACTAGTTTAAAAGGGGTAACGTTAGATAAATGAAAATTTATCTAATATTATTACGTCAGATATATACAAATATTAATTTTATTAAGTTATCGAAAATTAAGAAAATCGAAAAACGAAATGAGCAGAATGTGTGAACGAGTGGAATGATTGATCATTTTGGTGCATCTACCTAGCAGGTTCACTTCCAGATGATTCGTTTCTCGCTTGCACAATTCAGACTGCACCTGTGTACCTAAAACGCGTCGGAAGTTGCTTATTCACGTATTATAATAAGATTGCTATTTATATTAAAAATAATTTGATTTCGAAAGAACGAGTGATTTATTAATAAAACATGGTGCAATCAACCACTCTTACTTTATACATATATATATATATACATATATATATATATACATATATATATATATATATGTTTACATATATGGCATTTATAAAATAACTGCGTGAATTACCGTTGCTCGGATGCGAGCGGATTTGTTTTAGAGTATTGATCATCATGTACTACGTCATATATATATATATATATATATATATATATATATATATATATATATATATATATATATATATATATATATATATATACTATCATAGATCAATGGTGTAGCTATGGGAAGCTGCATCGCACCCCTCCTGGCAGATGTATACATGTATCACCTGGAAAAAACGAGTCTGAAAGGTATAATTGACCAGTGCGCATTCTACAAAAGGTATGTAGATGATATCTTGTTGTTCATCTCAGAAGCAGCAGACCCTCCCGAAATCCTCAAACAAGCAAATGGAGTCGATCCAGACATCAAATTCACTCTCGAAGTAGAGAAAGACGACAGTTTCCCATTCCTTGACATCAAACTCACTCGAGAAGCAGACGGAGAGTTGACACTGGCCATACATAGAAAATCCACTTTCACTGGACAATACATCCATTACAACAGTAGTGTGCCAAAATCCCACAAAAGAAACTTAGTAAACAACCTAGCGAACAGAATCAGAAAGATCTGCTCTGAACACAAGATTGAGGAAGAACTGGGCTACCTCAGGAATATTCTGCTAATGAACAACTACCCAGAGCGGTTCATTGATGTCAACATTAGACCACGGCAAATTCGTACTAGAGAGGACACCGGCAAGCAGGTTTTCCTAAACTTACCATTTAGAGGCGACATACCAGCCTCAATAATTGCACGGCGGCTGAATAGAATAACTAAGGACAACTTTCCCAGTGTTAAAGTTAATATGACATTCAGTACACAGAGAATCATGAGGTTGGATGCCAAAGATCAATTGCCACTTCTCTCCAAATCATTCATAGTCTATAAATTCTCATGTATGTGCGGTAGCACATATATCGGACGTACGAAGAAGCAATTGATAAGCAGAATCCAGCAACATTTGCCACAGAAATTGATTAACAAAGGCTTGCCACCGTCTGGAAAATCAGCTATTTCCGATCATATATTAGCAACGGGGCACCCTGTCAATTCGACCAATTTCACAATTCTACACAAAGCAAAATCTGAAAAATTACTTTTTATCTACGAAGCGCTTTACATAAAACAACAAACACCTGAACTTAACATTCAAAAGTTTCATCAACATGATATCCTTATCGACTGGCCAAGGATAACAAAATTCAACAACAATATACTAGTACCCAGCCAAGAACCAACAGGCCCTCGATTAGAATCAACAAACGTACAATCGGATTGGCAACAAGGTGAAGTTGAGATAACAGAGGCGCATACGATGACAGAAGTCTCCAAACAGTGTGAGCGTTTAACAAGACAATCAACATTAGCGTTGTTACCAAGCGAAAATAGCACTCTCGCGCAGCGGGGTGAAACAATTAACTATACTGGGAAAAACAGCACTTGTATAGATAACAGTGAACAATTTGCACAAATGGCTAACTCTCAAGTTATCAAAACAATCATGACAAGATCTCAGACATCACTTCGCAATACTGCGAGAATGACCTTTACATGCAAACACACATACACAATACAAACACAAACGCATACACACTCACCTACTAGTCAAAACAAGAAACAGCAGTAATAACCAGTCAGATTTGTCACCAAAAACATAACCAATTAACAACCCAAAATGTATAAATATGTATGATTGTATAAGAGACGTTTAGTATTCACGAAATAAATGGCCATTATCCTCTTAGTTATTTGTGTTTTTTTCCTAATTATAAGAATACTGTGTTAATTAAAACGGCATGGATATCATAAAGATTATCAAAGAGCGGGGTCAGCCTTTTACCCGTAAGGAACTAAACACCTATATTGCAGCCAACTGTACGTGTGCCAAACTTCTAGAAAGGATTAAGTTCTTCAAATCGTGTTTAGAATCAGATGTTGTGCCAAAACGATTCCTCAAGCAATGCAGAAGAAATAACCAAAAACCGACGAATAAACTTATAAGTCGCTTATTGCTTAATGGTATCGAGGACAACCAAGCAAAACTGCAAGACGCTGAGAGCATCATTCAATCACTGGGTTGTCGAATTGCAAGACTGAATGACGGCGAATACACCGCTTTCACAAAGAAGATAGAAACACTGATGAATATAACAGCGGAAAAAGAAACCAAGAACCTCACGAGAGACCTGGACAAATTTCCTACGCAATCAAAATTTCCTACCAACCCAGACGCTTTTATTCACAATTATTCAAAAGTGATCTTGTCAAAACACCAGAAAGAATTACTCTCCTTAGGAGCAAAATTCTGCGTAGTCAAGAAAAATCTAAGTGAACGGGACATTATTGACATTCAGGCTGGAACGGAAAATTTCTACAATGACTTAACGAAAGACACCGCCCCACATACATTCAATGGACAAGGACTGAAAGCTGAGATAGTAAGCGCACTAGAACAATACAAGAAGGAATTCAAAGGCAGCCAAATCATCACAAAACAGCACATAGACGAACTTAGAAAACTCCAATCAGACAAATCCGTACGACTTGCCACACCCGACAAAGGATCAGGAATTGTTATACTTGAGGCGGACGCTTACAAGAAGGCCATGAAGGATATAATAAATGATCCATCCAAATTTAAGCATGACATCAAACAGAAAGATGATTCAACGAACATCGAATCAAGAATTAATGCAATTTTGAAAAAGATGGAAAAACATGTGCTAACATCGACGGCTGACTCCGAGATTAGATCAAAACTCACAGAAGACATCCAAAAAGCAAAACCAGTCGGAACAAACACCGCAAGATTGTACGGCAAACCAAAAACTCACAAAGCCGTGACAGCCTCAGGAGCTCCTTCGATGCGGCCCATTATGTCAATGATCAACGCTCCACAACATAAACCAGCCAAGTTTCTCTGCAAACTACTTGAACCAATACGGAGCATCATAAACACTAACACTATCAAGGACTCTTTCGAATTAGCAAATGAACTGAAGGGGAAGAACATCCTACAGAATAAGATGGTCTCGCTTGACGTCTCATCCTTATTTACAAACATACCACTGGATAAGACAACGGAGATCTTGTGTGATCTCATCAAAAATGAGATTTTTGACTTCCCTATAGACACCAATGACATCAAAGACCTCATATTAGCATGTACTAAAAACGTGCAATTTACCTTCGAAGGTATATACTATCGCCAGATCAATGGTGTAGCTATGGGAAGCTGCATCGCACCCCTCCTGGCAGATGTATACATGTATCACCTGGAAAAAACGAGCCTGAAAGGTATAATTGACCAGTGCGCACTCTACAAAAGGTATGTAGATGATATCTTGTTGTTCATCTCAGAAGCAGCAGACCCTTCCGAAATCCTCAAACAAGCAAATGGAGTCGATCCAGACATCAAATTCACTCTCGAAGTAGAGAAAGACGACAGTTTCCCATTCCTTGACATCAAACTCACTCGAGAAGCAGACGGAGAGTTGACACTGGCCATACATAGAAAATCCACTTTCACTGGACAATACATCCATTACAACAGTAGTGTGCCAAAATCCCACAAAAGAAACTTAGTAAACAACCTAGCGAACAGAATCAGAAAGATCTGCTCTGAACACAAGATTGAGGAAGAACTGGGCTACCTCAGGAATATTCTGCTAATGAACAACTACCCAGAGCGGTTCATTGATGTCAACATTAGACCACGGCAAATTCGTACTAGAGAGGACACCGGCAAGCAGGTTTACCTAAACTTACCATTTAGAGGCGACATACCAGCCTCAATAATTGCACGGCGGCTGAATAGAATAACTAAGGACAACTTTCCCAGTGTTAAAGTTAATATGACATTCAGTACACAGAGAATCATGAGGTTGGATACCAAAGATCAATTGCCACTTCTCTCCAAATCATTCATAGTCTATAAATTCTCATGTATGTGCGGTAGCACATATATCGGACGTACGAAGAAGCAATTGATAAGCAGAATCCAGCAACATTTGCCACAGAAATTGATTAACAAAGGCTTGCCACCGTCTGGAAAATCAGCTATTTCCGATCATATATTAGCAACGGGGCACCCTGTCAATTCGACCAATTTCACAATTCTACACAAAGCAAAATCTGAAAAATTACTTTTTATCTACGAAGCGCTTTACATAAAACAACAAACACCTGAACTTAACATTCAAAAGTTTCATCAACATGATATCCTTATCGACTGGCCAAGGATAACAAAATTCAACAACAATATACTAGTACCCAGCCAAGAACCAACAGGCCCTCGATTAGAATCAACAAACGTACAATCGGATTGGCAACAAGGTGAAGTTGAGATAACAGAGGCGCATACGATGACAGAAGTCTCCAAACAGTGTGAGCGTTTAACAAGACAATCAACATTAGCGTTGTTACCAAGCGAAAATAGCACTCTCGCGCAGCGGGGTGAAACAATTAACTATACTGGGAAAAACAGCACTTGTATAGATAACAGTGAACAATTTGCACAAATGGCTAACTCTCAAGTTATCAAAACAATCATGACAAGATCTCAGACATCACTTCGCAATACTGCGAGAATGACCTTTACATGCAAACACACATACACAATACAAACACAAACGCATACACACTCACCTACTAGTCAAAACAAGAAACAGCAGTAATAACCAGTCAGATTTGTCACCAAAAACATAACCAATTAACAACCCAAAATGTATAAATATGTATGATTGTATAAGAGACGTTTAGTATTCACGAAATAAATGGCCATTATCCTCTTAGTTATTTGTGTTTTTTTTCCTAATTATAAGAATATATATATATATACTCTCAGGTATCATGTATAAATCTAAAGTCTAAGTAAGAGAGGGCAGTAAAGAATCTTTATATAAAATTCAACATGACAAGTAAAAGAGTATCATAGACTATTGAAATCAAAACTCAAGATTGCATAATCAGAGAGTGAGGATAACGACGGGAATAATAAATAGCAGAAGCGAGCATTTTGAAGCCACTAACGGAGGCACAGTTTGTGATATAAAACTTTAATTGAAATGATGGCTAAATAACATAAAATATTCGTTCAAATAACAAAGTTATAACACCGACATTCGCTCGAGATAAAGTATTACGACGTTCCATTGTAGCGTCAGAGCATTGCTTAAAATAAGCTAAAGAAATTCAGTCAGGACTGCAAGTGCAATGATTTTGATGATAACTAATTTCCCGTGTTCATTTGCCGCAAAATGGTTTTAAACGACTGTACCATCGGCCTTACAATTTCGTTGCAGAATTAGCCAAATAGACATTTTATTAAAATAATGAATCCCTGTTTGTATTTATTTCGTTAAAAAATGTTATGATTTGCTAAACTTTTCAGAAAATTTCGTGTGAACAGCTATTTTGCGAGTCACTGCTAACTCGTTGATAATTCTCTGCTCATTATAGAATGTAAAGACCTCTCTAGAGACATTTAGTCTATAATATAATACTTGTTTGATTATTTAAATAAATTATTACGTTTATTGTAATTAAATTTGTTACGTACAGGTAATCGTCTAGAGGTGTCCTAGTCAAATATGCAGGCAAAATAATTCTGATCATATGGCAAACTCAATATGCCAGACACCACTCAGATTATCGCACACACTCATTTACGATTTCTTTACCAAAACAAGACACCCTATTCCAATAAAAGGTTAAAATTTCAATGTGTCCGATTGTCGGAGAACTAATGCCAGTTTTTATTCGTCCTGGCGTATCTCGTTCTATTTATGTTTTCATTGAGACAGGAGGAAATGTCAAATGTCATTCAATGTACAATACAGTTCACTACTTACCAGGAACCTATCAGGAATTTCTGGTAATATGCCTTAGATCCGCCAGATATTTCGAAAAGATAGAAGGACGACTGTGCTCTACAAAAATGTTGTAAGTGATGTCTGTCAAAACCAGAATACAAGGCTTTGACTAAAGTATCTGTTACGCATAACTGTTAATAATCCACGAAATATTAGTGTGAGTACTATTTACAGCGCCGGTACAGTATATATATATATATATATATATATATATATATATATATATATATATATATATCCTCTTCGTTATGTTATTGTTGTTTTGTATATATATATATATATATATATATATATATATATATATATATATATATATATATATAAAGGTCGAATTTGCATTAAAGTCACGTAAAGTTTATTCAGAATCTCAAAGATAATCAGTCGTAGTTCTGCTTTCAATTACTGTTTATATACATTGCGATTTGATCCTCGTTGGTATTGTACAAGAATACACTAAGAATGACCAGGATAGGCCGAAATGCGCCAATAATTGCTTTTGTTAGAAGTTTGTCGAAAAAATGAAAGAAATTGATTGTTGTTGAGACAAAATGCGCAAAGCTGTGATAATGTTTTGTTTGTGACTGTATTGAAATTTTTCACACGTCAATTACAGTGAGTTCAAATACTTGCGAACCAGCTATTTGTGACAGCTACATACATGGATTTTCATGCCTTGTATTAAATTTGTGGTTTGATCGTCCTTAGACAGTTTTTCATCGGGATCTAAAGATCAGTATGGAGGGCCAAACACATCAGGGGGTGTGACTGATAGTAGTTGTCTTAGATATTGTTGGGTCGATGTTTACCTAAAGCTCGCGAACTTAATTTAAATAATTCAAATTCAAACTTTGAAATAAAATATTGCAATTGGCTATTATATGTTGTCAGAGGTGTATATTTTATAATTAATAAGAGATTTTGTATTCATATTCGTGTCAGTAATAACAATCGGTCTTTATGAATATATTTCTATTGACTAGCATTGTAGAATTCTAACAATACGCACACCTACACAAATATGACAAATATCAACTTACAAAATACTTGACATTTTGAGAACTTTTAAAGTATTGTCATAGTTAGCATTAAAACAACATTCTTTCGTAAGTAGCAGTTAAATTACTGGCCTTCTACAGTTACATTAAGGATAATGCCAAAACTTTTTTTAATCCTCTAAGCGTTTTAAGAATACCTATCCAACACCCACACACACATACACACACACACATCCGCACACTAGCAACTACTGCAATGTGAATCCATGTTTGTAATTCATTTATTTGTCCGTGTTGTTTAATTGGTGAATGTGTTTCAATGTATTTATGTTAATATTGTTAAAATGGTGAAAATGGCCTTTCCATACTCCAAGTTCGCCCGTTCATTTTTGCTTTGGCATTAATTTCATTCTGTTTACAAATAAAACAGTTTAAATTAATTAAATGTAAAAAGCCTTGGCGTTCAGTCTCATCGATTCGTCAAAAGTTTTTGCTATAGTTACAATTAATATTGTGGTAAATTTTCGAATTAAAATTATACTATAATGGAAGCATTTTACTTTGTAGTGAAAAAATTCTAGAAATATAAAATCGAGAATTATTCACTGGATTCTTAACTATCTTTAGACTTGAACATATATATATATATATATATATATATATATATATATATATATAATATATATATATATATAATTTAATGATAATAGTAGTTATGAGAAACATAGTATTAATGCAACCGTCGAAAAAATGGCATAATTTTGCTTTTCTTTTAATGATAATTGATTTTAATTCTGTTAATTGCCTTTTGTTATTTTAAATTAATAATTGATTTTAAATAAATCAAATTTTAAAATTCAACGCATGTTAATTCTATCTTTAGAATTTCCTTGATCTTCCATTATTTCTATTTCTATACATAAAAATTTCTTGCATAATATACCTGGTTAATTTTGCCATTATGGACGAATGTATTTGTTAATGTCAATAGCAATATTGTATCTAATTCTCTTCGCGTAAGGTATTATTCTACCTTGAAGTTATGTCTATGGAGCAACATTTTGTTGGAAGATACTGAAATAGCGCTAATTTATTCTAGGATGAAGAGTTCAACCAGAACCTCAAGAACAAACACGAAGGCCGTGATTTGGATTCTTTCAGGCAGCCTTTGCTGGCTATAATCGAGGTGTGTTTCTCAAAGAAATATAATGGATCTCATCTTCTCTTTTAAGTACCATTTGTACTGACTAAAATGTCTCTGAAAATAGGAAAACGCAAGATACTGAATGTTAAATTCGGTTCATGTGATGTTATGTATGCTATTCTAAACTGTGAAAAAAATACAAGATTGGAACCTGTACGAAGAGCTGACCTCTAATTTTGGTTCGAAAATTTGATACGTATACATTTTTTAATTGATAAATAATAATAGCGTTCTTCTCGCGTTTTAGTTATTTATTATTCTATGCACTATCGACATTCGTGTCTCGTTCCATTTGTGGTGAATTCGAGAAACGAATTATTGTGTTGTCGTATATATTAGCTATTTTATTTTGTGAAGAATATTCCGTTGGCTATAAACATTCCATATTAAACATATCACCGAAAAATGCCACACCGCGTTTTTCGAAAAGAACTCATTTCTGGAAGTACAATTTGATTTATTTTAGACAATTAAATTGGCACATCTTTCCCTAATTATAGTGTGTGATTAGTGTTACGTGCTCGACTTTTTTAATATCTACTGCTAATCACCGGAGAATGTAAGCAAAGTTACTGGAATTCAACAAAATCAATTTATCGAGTTCAAGTCAACGTTATGTGTTACCATTACTGCACTAAATCTTTAAACTTTTATTCTAAAAATGAATATGGAAAGCAATAGTTAATGTACATTTTACATTTGCATTTCTTTATTTCATTTAGCTTTCCACCTCAGCTTGTATATGTAAGATTAATCACATCATACTGAAATCGAATAGCATAATAGCAAGATTTTCAGTGGTTAAAGTAATAATTACATTTATTGAATGGTTTTATATATATATATATATATATATATATATATATATATATATATATTTCAAATCTGTACCAAATGTGTTATATCAAAATACTGATAAACGTAGCGTGCAAATACGATTTATTCGAAGTTTTTATAAAATGTTAGGTTAATCAAATTATACAAAGACCAAAATAATTATAGATCTTTTAATAGAATTTATATAAGTCACATTTGTAATAATTACCCTTTACTTTGATCCAAATGTACAAAAAATAATTTTTTTAATTTTCTTGTTACATATCTTACCATTTTGTGTTAAATAAATCCAGAAAATGCTCAAAGCGTTACCGTTCGTGAATAATATTATTAAATTAAAAACAAAATTGTATTCAAAATTTAGTGATAAATTATATTTTTTATATAAAACTATTGCTTTTTTATTAAATTTGTGTTCTAACAAAGTGAAAACCAGGCTTAAACATGTTGTCTTTCTCAGGCATTCTGTTATTCGATTGCCAAAGACGTTTGCTTCTTTGTTTGATCTAAAACGACGACACTTTGAACGAAGTTTTTCTTTTCACTATATCAAACTATGGTAGCTCGAATGCCATATAAACCGTGATACACTAACAACAGGAATGTGGAATTTAATCGGACAACGTCCATCATATCTGACCCTTAAGTCTACCACGCACCAAAAGTCTGCATCAGTCAATCGTGGTATGTTGAAAGAAATTGTAAAACTGATTTTATTTTCGTTTTATTATCAACAGCTCTACAATGCACTGCGAGTTAAACCTTTCTTTTTTAACAGTTTGATCTGCAACAAGAGCCAAGCGTATATCCGTGTCGTGTTACTGCAACATCAATCAAAACAGTGTTTACCTATTCACCGCTAAGCATCAGTGTAAAATATGTGCAAAAATGTGGTTCAGTTAAGCTAAATTTATGCAAGATTTCTAGGGGCTGAACTGCATATTTGATTTCTCATACATTGCATGTGAATTGAGGTTAATTCTCATTGCCCAAAATTTCATTATGCTGTGATGACAACCGTGGGTGATCGGAATGCGTCATTTTCTGCCACCGGTAGCGTTTTAAATTTGTTTTGCGACTGGTCAAATTAAACTTGTTTGGTTGTCATCCTAATTCTGCTAACTTGACTTAAATTATTGTTATCACCACCTGTGCAGTAACTGATTGCGCCAAAATAACAATCCTTCTTATGAACCAAACGAACAACGTGCAAATGAGCCAATTTTCATTAAAACTAATTAAAATAACTTTGAGTGCGCAAGCGATGATAATAATTATTTAAATTAAAGTTGCGATCTTGATAATAACACCAGTCACATTATATACCCACATTTGTCAGTATACACTAAGCATTTCATAGTGTTGAAAAAAACAAATGAATCCAGTAAATTGGTTTCGTTCTTATTGGGAACTCTTCACGTACTGCCCAGAATTTCCCGCTGACAGGGCGCGAACATAGGTACATCTACCTTATAGCCTGTGACTCTTACCACTGAGAAAAGGCTAAACAAAGCATGTGTTAATTTGTCACTGAAAAGTGTATGTAGCATGTGGCCAAGTGGTTAGAGTGACAGACCTCGCGGCAAATTCTGGCTAATACGTAGAAATTTTCCAATAGGGACGAAACATGTCTACAGGATGAATTGTATTTTCCACCTTTAATAATAATGCTTTTTTATACTGACAAATTCATGTTCATGCTGGGACTATTTCTTATCTCATGATGACAACCTTGATTTGAATAAAATGAAATGAACCGCATTACATAAATTTGTTTTTGCTAGCACGATTACGAAACCGCCGTGTCATATAGCATCCTGCACTACATGATGTTAACTTTTGTTTCTGACGTGTATTTTTTCCACGTATGACATTCCCGTAGACAAACTTTTTTGACATTGGTGACCCTGTATGATACCGTGGTTGTTAATATGAATTTTCAATAACTGAAGACGTTAGTCGATTTCATGAAACATAATCAGAGAAGGGAAATTTACTCCGCAATATGTCAGTTTCTTCCCGCACACAGTTTTGTTGTTCTAATATAATTTCCAACTAGCTCAACAATTTATGCCTGTATTTTGGTTAAAAGAAAAGAAACCAACTGTGCCTTGAGTGTGAAAAATTGAATTCCTTTACAGGCCAAGATAAAATCGACATGTAGGTTAATGATGGGTGGATTACAAGATGATATGTTAGTCGATATGTCACATAAATATTTTGATACAGTTATATGTAGGGTAAAACTTTAGTAATATGCCGTAAATATATATTTTCTGTAACCTTCCGTCTGACTTTATATGTAAACATTTATGAAATGTTGATACCAATTTGAACCCAATTAACTTACATCAGATTTAAGCAAATAACTAATGGAGACTTTAAATCTGTCCAATATGATGAATTATATAATATTATGTTATATTTGACAAAACCTCACTACATGTGGTGTTATAAAAAAATACAAAACAATCTAAATTTTATTTTTCTATCGCAACAAATTTTTAATACGTGAAATACTCGTTTAGGTGCGAATACTGGCGTTGGAAATAACCGATTTGCTGTAATGAAAATAGCATTTTGTTTATTGCTTAAAAACTCGGCCAACCGTGTTTCACTTCCATGCGTTAACCCGGGTAAGAAAATGTTGAGATTTGAAGAACGGTAGTATAGCAGGTCGTCAGTTTAGGGCGGTATTGCTTGATCTTAAATGAATCTCGTTCATTTTCGTGGCCCTAATAAAGCGGCGGCAAATATGCTCATTAAAAGAAAAAATGTCTAAACGCCTATAAGTTTTCATAGATGTGATACAACAACATAGCTAATTGTGCCGCTGCGCAAATGCAAATGTCAAATGTGGTACTCCATGACGGCGATTAAGATTTGCTGCTTCGTGCAGCAGTTGAGAGAGAACTTGATGTTGTTTAGCATTTGGAAAGTGAGATTTAAACTTTCTATAGGCGGTTTGCAATCTTAGTTAGACTGCTTTAATGTACACACTCTTGACGAGAGGTATTGATGGCATATAGCAGTGACATGACGCAGGCCGAAATTGGCGTTCTTTTTATACGAATGTGGAACTTCACAACCTTAGTAAAGTTGTTCATTTAATTTTGATTGCCTAGAATTTAGGAAATTTAAAGTTATATTTAAATAGCGTGGCATAAATCTTGTCAGCCTTACATTCACAAGAAAAAGGAAAAATGATAATACACTTATATCGCTGGTGTGCTTGTGCTATTTGCTTCTGGCAAACTTTTACAGGTCTTAGCAACGAAAATATGTCTAATTCGATGGATTAGGGATATTGAACAGTGGATTTCGAAAAGTTTTTACGCATGACTTTATACTAACATGCATTTTAAATGCCTCACTTAACAGAAACAACACCTAGTTAGCTATAGAGCGGCCAGTTTATGTTTCACAGAAGAAAAAACTAATTTCATTAGCTTTCAGCAAGTGCGAACAGGAAAATTAACACAAAATCTAACTAATAAAAAAAAGAATTTTCTGTCTTGATCGATAATTAATTTTAATATATTTATAAACAAAAAGAAGTTTTCTTTATGAAATGACAATTTGTTTACAACTTTCAACATAAGCAGAGGTCAAATTAAACATAATGGTAGTGATTACGATAATAACACGAGTTGGGTTACAATTAAACAGGACTGGATCAAGATGTCTCAACCGACCAAACACCTAAATTCTGCATTTTTGTACTTAAACCGAATATTTTTAGTATTAATTTAAAAATAGCTGGGGTAAATTTCATTTGCGTTTACGAAGATTGAATGGGTATTTTGCGCAGTACACCTAAAGCGAGAAGAACAGCAATGCCTGTGCAATCATAAAAACCTCAAATCAATTGTAATATTTGAAATAATTAATATGGAAGTGTGTATCAGACGTTGGGCATCTAGAAATAGGAAGCTTAAATAACACGAAAGATGTGCCAAAGTCGGTACACATAATAGAACTGGTATTGATTTACTGCATTGGTCGATATGTAATGTGAATATATTTTTAATCAATAAGAAACCAATGTGATTTAGAACTTTTCTTTATGAAATTACAATTTGTTTACAACTTTCAACATAAGAAGAGGTTAAATTAAACATAATGGTAGTGATAGCAAAAATAACGCGAGTTGGCTTAAAATTAAAGAGGATCGAAACAAGAAGCCTCAACCGACCAGACACCTAAATTCTACATGTTTGTACTTAAACTGAATATTTTAAGTGTTAATTTAAAAAACGCTGGAGTACATTTCATTAGCAATTAGGAAGATTGAATGGGCATTTTGTGCAATTCATCAAAAGCGAGAAAAACAGCAAGGCCTATTCAATCATACAAACCACAAATCAATTGTAATATATGGACTAATTAATGTGGAATAATGTATCAGGCGTTGAGCATCTGGAAAAAGGAAGTTAAAATAACACGAAGGATATGCCAAAGTCGGTACAAACGAAAGGAATGGAATCACGCACTCATGCGTTTCATGTTCACTGGTTACTTATCAATAGAAATCGGCATCGCACCAAAATTACACTATATATTTTGTCGAAATTAGTGTATTATAATAATTGCATCGTCTACATCATATAATGTCTTTTGTATTACGATTTTAAGCCAATTAAATTTTCATTACATGTGCAAAATTCCTAAGGGTTACCAACATTCCGATTTTAGCGTAAGCTAGTTTCACTAAAAATTAAAAATAACAGACATCCTGCACGCTTTTTGCACCACACAAAGCCTTCTACCTCAGCTCTGAACTCTTTGGCATGATTTAAAATCCTTTCACGGGAATAATTACAACTTTGATGAACTGCTTAGACTTAAACGCATACTTTTGAACATCGCAACTCTGCAGATCACCAGTCAGTGACACTTTTGATATAAGGACCAAAATATCTCAGTTAGATACTGTTTGTGGCGGAGAACTTATAGGTATGCTATTGTGTATTAGGTGTTACGTACCTAGTAACAAATTATTTCAAATATAACCAGAAGGATAAACCAAAGAGAGCATGAACGGAAAGTATTATCTCGCGCAAATTCGTTCAGTGATTACTGGCGACTCATCAGTGGGAGCCGGTATTAAGTCTTTTACTCACTATGTATTTTGGTGAGGTATGCGCGAAAATCGTACAGTACAATCTCCAAACATCATACAAAGTCATCAAATATGCGCCCTCAAACCCAACTCACTATATATATAATATACATGTCACGCCTTTAAAGGGTATCAACACAATTGCTATTATGTCAGTAGCCCATACGAAAATTATGGCACCGAAAAGATACATAGTACCAACGATATGGTTACCGATTTGTAATTTTCAATTTTCGTGAACTTTATCATATATTGAATCCCATTAAGTGTATATCTTGTTAGAACGCTGCACCCTACTATTGGTACCATTTCCTTTTTTGGTACTATAATGTTAATATTGGTTGCTGACACAATAGCCATAGGTTGGTACCGATTACTGACCTGGGCATATATATATATATATATATATATATATATATATATATATATATATATATATGTATATATATAAATTTGTAGCACAGCCACTTTAAAAGCACGTTTTATTTTTTACATACATAACACTTTTACATTTTAACAGTCATGTTTGTTGATTTTCGTAATGTTAGATTAAAAATAGTCTTCATTTTCGTAAATAAGTTAATTTTTCAAGACTGGTCAATTTTGTTTGTTATAATTCTTAACCTTTCATAAATAGTAAATAGTTTAACTTTTCGCGGGTTGGTTGAAGAGGTGTTTCGTAAATCGTGATTAACACTCACTTTGTGAAATCTGTTTTGTTATCAAAACTATTTTCAAAGACGAAGATAGTGAAACCTCTGTTTATGTTTATATAAATAAACGAATTTTGGTTAAGCTGGCGGCAATTCCATTTACCATAATGTAGACACCTGAGTTTGTTAGATACTGTTTGTGGCGGAGAACTAATATATATGCAAGTATGTATTAGGTGTTGCGAACCTAGTAAAAAATTAGTTCAGTTGTGACCAGAAGGATAAACCAAAAACAGCATGAACGGAAAGTATGATCTCATGCACATTCGTTTCGTGCTTACTAGCGACTAACCAGTTGGAGCCGGTATTACGCCCTTTAACCACTATATATTTGGATGAGGAATGTCTACCCTCCTATTATCTCACATTCCTCACCCAAACATATGGTGGATGAAGGGCATAATACCGGCTCCTACTGATGAGTCGCCAGTAAACCTGAGTTTGTTCTTAAAATTTATGTTCATAACGGGTCAGCGCTTTATATCAAGATAGTTACTTTGATTGAAGTATTTTCGTTATGTTTATTGTGCTTTAACAGTAATCTGTGAACAGCAACAAGAGGCGGCTCATATATATATATATATATATATATATATATATATATATATATTTCTTTTTTACCATTAAAGACGATTCCAAAACATGAAATAAAAATTTCGTGCATCTGATAATATTTCTTTTAAACTTTCCAAATATGAATGTTTTAAAGAAACTATTTTATTAAGACAGATTGCCCGTGTTCTGCCAATTTCATCTAATGGCTTTTTTTGTCTCATCAAGTACAAATGTTGGAAAGATTTGTGAAGTAATTCTGTACATGTAGGGCAGACGAAATCCAAATTAAGGCGGCATCCTGATCAATTAGATGGATGGTCGTTCGATCTAAGGTGTGAAATTACATCGTGACGCTAATAATGATGTTCTAACACTTCAAATGAATGATTGCTAGGCTTCGCGATTCATATTGAGAATATTAATAGTTTATGTCGATTTATTTGAAAAATTATAAATAAATATATATATATATATATATGTATATATATATATATATATATATATATATATATATATATAGGTATATATGTAGTTCAAAATTATGGTGGGCTACCTATACCGTTGCACAAGAAAAGCTAAACTTACGACACTAGAATTTTCGCGATGTACATTTAAAACGTAGGGTCTAAAATTCACGTGCCACTAATTTGCTTTTTTATTATGAAATTTACGAAAATATATGTCGTCACCTGACTATTTTGTCAGCTTGAGTTACTTTAGGAAATGCACATTTATATAATTAAACGAACATTGGTTGCGTGGAGAGAGGTGGCAATTACTTTTAAATCAAGGTTGCTATCTGGTTTAAACACCTGACCCATTGTATACATACGTTTGTTCGTATAAACTACTGGATGAATTGCCTTTACCACACTATACAATACCTAGTTTATACTAAAAATGGTTCATGTGTTAAAATCAAGATCGCAACCGTGATTACCATATAATTGTTATCTTCGCCCGCGCAACCTTTTTTTGTTTCATTTTATAAATAACCATTTGAGACTTTTCAACATTCCTGCGAAATACAGCGCATATTTTCAAATGGTTATTTACCATTTGCTTTTCAAATAGGCTTAATTTACTTTACATATCTACAACATGAAAATCGAACTACTTTCGCTTATTGACAAGATATGTTTGTATATAAATCAAATAAATTTCTCGCTGACATTGATTTTCGGTGTATGCTGAGTTGTGCTGTCTTTTCTTCTTGTAAAATTAATATTAGTGCCAGATAAATTCTCGCATAACAGTATACAAAATAGAAATATCATTTTTAAGAAATAATAAAGCAAATGATTTCAACACCGCAACTTAAAATGTTTTTACAGGGTTTCAGGACAAGTCGCTGGCTGCAAAATCAAATAGGGAGCTCATTCTGAGTTTGTCATGTAGTAAAAAATACAAATTATTATAAAGTGTCAAAATTTAGTCTAAGGCAAAATAATGTTTTGACGAGAGTAGCAATCAATGTGAAGTTAGCGATATAAGGAAGACTGAATTTTAATAAACTACCAAAGGTAGATAGTAACTGTTCAATATCGAATAAACGCACGATTATATGCATTTTAAATTGGTATAAATTAAAGTTTTGTAAAACGGAATAAATTATAATATTCAAATAGCGGAAATAGAGTCAGATTTGCAGCATTGTTCAGCTTTTAGAAATTGTCATTCATGAAAAAGTATGTCCTACGCATGACTTAAGTGGTTAAACTCAGTTGCTAGCTAAAGTTTTGCGTTTGCGCTATTTTAGAGTAAGGTAGAAAGGATAAAATATACCGAGTGAAACTAGAGCAATTTCATAATACTACTTAACTTATAATGGCTTTTAACGTTGAAAAATTTTAAAATAGAAATAGGATATTTAATGCTTAACACACAATGCGAAACTACTGAAGCTCATGAATAATGGTAACTGCTTAAGAATAGAGCAATTTAACCGCAAGTAGCAGTGTGAAACACACATCAACTTAAGTTTCATATCGAAACTTTTCAGACAGCTAAAACAGTCTGTTTTTCTTGTCTTCTAATGAACACTAAAAGCTTTTATAACGTAATGTCCATAAAGCTAGCAAGCTAAAGAAAAATTCCTGCTTCATTTCAAAACAATATTTGAATGACAATAACAGTGTTCAGCGTTCTTGAATTAAATGTTTCAATTTAAAAGACTCCAACAGAATTTTTCACTGCTCAGATCTCGATGCAGCCAAAGTATCATTTGCGATTTAACTTCGGTTCACTTAAAAAGAAATTAATTATTTTTGAATTCGCAATTATCAGCTAAACCAGTAGTTTCCCTGATTTAGCATAAATATGTGATGAAAAATTTGTTTCGTTTTTTAGAAAGAAGTGCAGACATTTTATTCGAGGTTACTAGTGAAGGAAATATGCCTGTTCAAACGCATTGGGTTACGATTATTGACGTTTAAGCAATACTCTATGTTACCCTTTTATAATTAAACTTGATGAAATGACTCAGAATAATTCAATTTATAAAATTACTTTGGAGTTAACTTTTGTACACATTACTATATATACTGGTAAAAAAAACTACATAATAACCGAAAAATACCCAATTATTATGTCTACAACTAATGATCTATCCGGTTTCAAATCGGCATAACGAGATTGAACAAACTATCTAAAGATTTAATCATAATTAGAAGGCTCTAACCAATGAGCTGCCCTTCCGCACAATACACACAATTTCCAGTTATCTACTAACTAATTGAACTCGGTTAGTCTATTTTTCCTTTAGGTGGAACTCATATGGCATCTATTTAGACCCAAAGTTCCAAATAACCATCCCCAATCTGTCATTACTGATCAGACACCACACTACATGGAGAAGTGGTATTGAAATGGACATTTATATAATTAAACGAACATAGGTTGCTTGGGCGGTGATAATTATTTTAATCAAGTTTGCGATCTTGATAAAAGCACCTGACCCATTCATTACTTACATGTGTCAGTAAAAGCTAAGAATTATATAGTGTAGACCACGCTATACATTTCTTAGTTTATACTGACATATGTAAGTAATGAATGGGTCAGGTGCTTATATCAAGATCGCAACATTGATTATAATAAATAACCACTACGTTTAATGGTTTGGATAAAACATCATATATGCAGATTTTATAATTTGGATGGATTCGCACTATATGAAACTAAATTTAGAAATTTACATATATATACATTTATTAATATATTATCAAAGAATATTAGTATTGAGAGTTAATTCTGCCAACTGAGCTATACGCAGTTTTACTGCCAACTGAGCTAAACGCAGTTTTACTGCCAACAACAAATGCTTAGTAATGTGCATTAAAGTTAAATACATTATCATCAAGGTGTAATTAAATTACATGAAACGCATATTAAACAGGTTATGCTCAGACAAATCCAAAAATGATTTAAACGAAAATTTATCAGCTTCTAATTTAGGCTTCAACATCGTGAGTAAACATGCATCTCAAACTGTTGATTGCAGCGCAGCAAACTGCACAACTTGGGTGTCGAATGTAATTGCAAACCAATACCGTCTTCATTTGTGCTGTTTTCATTGGTTAGCCAAATTGGCAGACTTATCGTGAGTTATTGAATTTTTAAAAATTTGTAAAGCATTGCGGTAAGACATACATTTAGATTTAGTCGTCGCGTGTGTGCAAATATATGACGTCTTTATTTTTTCTGCATTCGATAGTCAGAAAGATGGGCACACCCGTCGACAATAATTGAAATGAAAAAATCAATAAAATATCTTGTGCAGCACAGGGAGGAAAGTTGGTGTCGTGAGTTTGCACATCTACACAGTCTTCAATTTTACTGCTTTCATTGGCCAGTCAGATTGGTAGACTCGTTTGCATATCGATACCGTCTCCATTTGTGCTCTTTCATCGGATTGCAAAGTGGGCTGACTCGTCAAGAGTAATTAAAATCAACAAATCAGTAAGATGTTGCCACTCACCGTGAAACGCAAGTTGGGTGTCGTGTGTCTGCATATCTATACCGGATTAATTTTTTCTGCTCTAATAGACCAGCCAGATGGGCAGACCTGTCAAGAGTAATCAAAATTGAAAAATAATTAAATTATTGTGCTGCAATGCATGAAGCAAATTGGGTGTCGACAGTTTGCAGATCTATACAGTCGTAATTTTTTCTGTCTACATCCGCAATGGGCAGACTTGTCCGGTGTAATGAATTTAACAAATAAATATTGTCTTAAGGTGAGGCATATAGGGAAAATTATGGGTCGAGTGTCTGTAAATCTAAACTGTCTTCATGCTTGTTCCTTTAATTGCCCAGCTAGATGGACAGACTCAACAGGAATAATTTAAATGAACAAATCATAAAACTATGCAATGCAGCATACAGCGTAAGTTGGGCGTCGCGGTTCCCAAGATCTAAAACGTCTCCGTTTGTTCTCTTTCATCAGCCAGCCAGTTGGGCATACCTGTAAAGAGTAATTGAAATTAACTAAACAGTAAAGCCTTGTGGTGCAGCACAGGGCACACATTGGGCTTTGCTTGTCGGAAGAGCTAAACCGACTTACTTTTTTTGTTTACATCGGTTTTTAAAATCGGCAAACCCGTCAAGAATAATAGAATTTAACTAATCAGTAAAGAATTGCGCTGAGGCACACAGAGCAAATTCAGCGTTGTTTATCTGCAGATCTACAACTTTATTTTATTTTTTCAGGTTTCATCGACCAGTCAAATGGGGAGATTCGCCGTGATTAATTAAAATATAAAATTCAGAAAATCCTTGTGGTTCAGCCTAGGGCGATAATTTGGCACTGCGTGTCTGCAAATCTGTACCGCCTTCATTTTTGCTGCTCTCATCGGCTGCCCCGATGAACAGACTTGGCAGCATATATTGAAGATTTGAAATAGCGTGTCTGCAAATAAATACGGACTTTATTTCTGCTGCTTTCGTCGGTCAGTCGGATAGACAAACTGGTCGAGAATAATTGAAATCTGTGTCTGCACATCTATTCCGCAAAAATATATCCGGCTTTCAATGGCCTAACTGATGGGCAGATCTGTCAGATTAGTAGAAATGAACGAATAAGTAAAATCTCGTGGTTCCGAATATGTAAAAAAGTGGGCTACGCGTGTCTGCAAATGAACGCCATAATCATTTTAGGCACATTCATCTATCAGCCAGATGTGCAAACACTTTGAGAATATTCGATATTTACCAATCAGTTAAGTTTTGTGGTACAGCATGCGGCATAAATTTTGCTTCTTCTGTCTCCAGAAGTCTACCCTTTTACATTTTTGCTGCTTTTTTCGGTCAGCTAGATGGGCAAACAGGTCGAGAATAATTGAATTTTGCACACAGACACGTAAAACATTGTGGAGGAGTATGAGGCGCAAATTTGGCGTCTCCCACTGAAGATCTATTTCTCATCTATCTATCAATTGTGCAACCGGATGGGCAAATCCGTTGGGTTTTATGAAATGAAAAAATGAGTAAAACCTTTTTATACAGCATACACAGGAAATTAGGCGTCGCGTGTCTTCTTATCTATTCCACATTCATTTTTCCTGCTTTCATCATCCAACGGAATACGAAAATCCATTGGATTATTTAAAACGATGAAATCAGGCAAAACTTGTCATTCAACGCACAGCTGAATTGGGCGTCGCGTGATTGCAGATTTATACCGCATGCCTATTTCCAACTTTCTTAGGCCAACCGGATGGGCAGATCCATCGGATTATTTAAAATTATTAAATCAGTAAACTTTGCAAATAGCATAAGGCTCAAATTGGGCGTCAGGTTTCTATAGATCTATTCCTCATTCATGCCTAGGCAGATCCGTCGGATTACTTAAATGTACAAACCAGCAAAGCGTTGTCATGCAGTATTCGGCGCAAATTGAACGTCTCGTGTCTGCTAATCTATACCGTATTGTTTCTGCTTTCGTACGACAAACGGATAAACAGATGCGTGGGATTGAAAATAAAATATTTTATCGAAATTTCCTGATCTGCGTTTGGACCATCGCAGTTATTTTTTCAGTAGTTTTCTCTCTTAAACAAAATATTTTGCCTGCCTTTATCGGAGACCCTCTCAATTGGTCCATCCTCACCAGTTTAACAAACCAAACTATTGAAGCAAGCGTGATATCTCCTCTGGTAATATTATATATACTTCAGATTGATCATTCACCTGATAGTTGCGTGTCACAAGTGTGTGTGTGTGCATTTCAGTAACTGTTATGTTCATCTACCAAAATGAGACTAGGGTGGTTAAATAAGAATTTAGACTATTTGTTTAATAAACTCCCTGTAGAATGACGTAACTGAGATTTCCATCTGATTTTCATGTGGAGGGAGACCAATAATTCAGAAAAACCTGTAATAAACACATGCCATTTTGATTGATAATATCTTAAATCCGAATGACCAATGCAAGTGTTGAATTTCAATTCAAACCACTCAGGTTTTACTCAGGATAGGCTTGTTAATAACAGTTATTGTCATATCATTAAATAGACGCAAGTCACGCATGTGCATTTGTATGTGTATACACAACTAAAAATATTCAGTTAAATATAATTGATACACGTGTACGTACGTGTACATGAAGCTGTAGTCAATAGACATAAATTTACCCTTTGCACGCGTCAGATTAATTATTAAATCTAAACATTTGAAATGATGCATTGTTAGAATGATCTCGATAGGTAATTCATGATATGACAATATTTGTTATTAACAAGCCTATCTTGAATACAACCTAAGTGGTTTGAATTGAAATGTAACACTTGCATTGGTCATTCGGATTTAGGATATTATCACTCATAATGGCATGTGTTTATGACAAGTTTTCAGAATTATTGGTCTCCCTCAATTACGTCATTTTACATGGAACGTGTAAGAAAAGTGGTCTAACGCATGCAAATGGTATATTCTTATACAGCTACCCTAGTCTCCCTTGGTATGTTGAACATAACAAGTATTGAAATGCACACAAAAACGCACATGTGACACGCAACTATCTAATGAAAAATCAATCTGAAGTATAAATAATATTTCCAGAGTAAATATCACACTTGCTTCATTAGTTAGTTTTGTTAAACTGGAGAGAATGAACGAAATGTCGATGGCTGCCGATAAAGGCAGCCAAAATATTTTGGTGAAGAAATAAAACTACTGGAAAGGTCCATGCCATTATTCAAAATGAACAAATCAGTAAAACCTTGTCACGCAGCCTTCTGCGATATTGGAGTGTCGCTTTTATGCATATCTACGCCATAATCAATTTTAATGTTGTCATCGACCAGACAGATGTGCATACCCTTTGAGAATATTACATATTTATAAATCAGTGAAGTTTTGTGCTGCAGTGTACTGCGCAAATTAGGCGTCGCGTGTCTCCAGTAGCCTATCGTCTTTATTTTTAGTGCTTTCATCGGCCACAGAGAAGGAAAACTCGTCGAGATTAATTGAATTGATCTAATATGTTGAATATTTTTGTAAATTTGATTCAAGACTCCAAATAATTATATCAGCGTATAAAATCGCTTAACATCGCTATTGTTTTTGTTAATACGTTCAGATTAAACCCTTTGGCGCTTATAATACGAGGCTCTCTACAAAACAACAGTCGTTATTTCAGCATACCAATGTATTTAATCAGAACTAATGTACAAATAAATCTCATGTAATGTATCGGAATTATTTAGTCGTTATATAAATGTACAGAAGGCATTTTGGCGTCGTTTATTTATTCGTAAACATGCCGACATATTTAGGTGTGCCTATTTAGCTCAACCAATGTTCGTTTAACTATATAAATGTTAATTTCAATACCACTTCCCCATGTAGTGTGGTGTCTGTTCAGTAATGACAGATTGTGGATGGTTAGTTGGAACTTTGGCTCTAAATAGATGCCATATGAGCTCCACCTAAAGGAAAAATAGGCTAACCAAGTTACATTAGTTAGTATATAACTGAAAATTGTGTGCAGTGTAGCGTGCGACATGAGGGCTCAGTGGTTAGAGCACCAGATTCCGAAGCAGACGTGCCCAGGTTCGAGTCCTGTCCACGGTAAATTCTGGCCAGTACATGATGAGTTCCCAATAAGGACGAAACCGGTCTACTGGATGAATTGCCTTTTCTACACTATACAATTCTTAGTTTACACTGACATATGTAAGTAATTAATGGGTCAGGCGTTTATATCAAGACCGCAACCTTGATTATAATAAGTGTATTTTTTGACGGTTTATGGCCGGATTATTTTTGAGATAACTTGACTACAAATAAAATTCTCTCAGTAATATCTTTTCTGCGTTTTTGTTTGAAGAAGTTAATACAAAATAGTGCAAACTTTATTGTCACCCACATTACTTTGCGGGAATCATGAACTAGTTGGTGGTCATTTCTTAAAAAACAAAAATTTCGTTAATAAATTATTTTCTTTTCATAAAATATACATATAAATATCGTTTTCAAATTGTTATATTTTTATATTTTTTCTCTCTTGAACATATTATTTCACAAATAATCAAGTTGAAAATTTGGAGAAAAAAATCTGTTGTTAATTGAACAATATTTATTCTCGATTTTAACCCTGAAAAAAACAAAGTTTGTTTAATGTAGACTGTTCAATTGTCATTTTCAATTAATTTTGTTTTCTGCCTTTATTAACTAAAATATTAAAGTTTATACTGACGACCTCTTAACAATGCAAACGTAAGAAAATCAGCAGTCTACTGTAGCAGACACGTAGAATAGGAGACACCTAAATTGAAGTCAAGCGTTCTTGTCTTCAAAACGTCTATTTTCAAATTTAATGTTTCTCATTTTGAAGCATGTTCATAGCAAATCTTCTAGTTTCCTTTGACTGCATATGAATAAACGCAAGAGATTTGATTAAATGTGTAATTGTACACAGTGTTGACTAAGGCTTATAAAAACAAGTAAAATCAACTTGGAATGACACAATGATATACCTTATTTCTCAGAGATAACTGATATAACAGCAAATATGTTGGTGTCATTTATAATATGGGTATATATATATATATATATATATATATATATATATATATATATATATATATATATAATATACTGAGATTGCTTAGAAGTCGCATAGTGGAAGACTTTATATGAAGTTTGCTGCTCTACCGCAGCTTACCACATTAATATAGGAGATTTTGCAGCAAAAATTTTAACATTCATTGTGGGTAAAGGGCGTAATACCGGTTCCTACTGATGAGCCGCCAATTAGCACGAAACGAACATGCACATTAGATTATACCTTTTGATCATGCTGCCTTTGTTTTATTCTTCTAATCATATTTACTCTAATTTGTTACTAGGTGCACACCATTTAATACACAAGTAACTGGAAATGTTGTATGTAAAATTATTACTTGTGAGAAGTTTCTTCAAAGGTGCATACCTTTCTTTTAGCTCCACGTCTCGCCGTGTGTGGTGTGTTAGAAACAAGATCAATAAGCAAGAACATGATGCATCCTGTTGTCTGCACTTGAGCATGGAGAATAGTTTCGAAAAAGAATATTGCGTACGCTTTAATTTTTTTAAAAAACGATGACCGCAAGTAAGGGATAATTACAAGTAGCGATAATAATCGAAATGGACGATGCGTATCAATATCAAATAAATTAAGATGCGAGATAATAAGAACGATCGAAACAGTGCTCATAATATGAAAATCTGAGTATATATAACAAAATGGTATAGTGGCCTTGCAGAGGACCAAGACTAAAATTAATTAATATGCATATAAGAATAGAATTCTTACATAATATACACACACGACATACATAATTACATATGAAGTGGATGGATAGTGATATGCCGACAGGTTCGCTGGCAATGCCAAATAGCGCTTATATCTGCAGCTTTTACTTATGTTTTATTAATAGTTTGCGCTAAACAAAACCGTTGCTATCCCGTTCTTATAACGCAGACATTGTTTAGTGATATCAATTAAGGTCAACTGAGGATTAGAAATTTCAATAATTATCAACGTTATCTGCTTAAAATATATTTGATACTGGGAAAAATATCATGGAATTTTCTAAAAAATCTTATCTTTTTTATTAAATTAATTTCAACGGTGAAATTCAACTATAAACAAATTTTTTTTAAATGAATCGTTTAAAGTTATAGATATTGTGAAATATTATTTTTAAACAAGTAATTAAATAATTAATGATTTTGCGAACCGTGAAATTATTTATTAAAATTAAGGTTGCAAATTTATTTTAACTGAGGTGTTCAAAATAAACAGGAATACGCTATAATAACGCTATATAATTCGTATGTAATTAAATGTCATCGCATGAAGCAATTTTTAAAATATTTCAGACATTTTTGTGAATAGTTCATTACTATACTATTTTTGCAATATAGCAGATACAAACAGAAACTGATTGTAATTTGTTAGCAAAATCTGCTATGTTTTTCTACAAAAAGAACTCCAGACTGGGCTTAGGGTTGAATGTTTTTTAAACTAAAAAATAATACTTATGATTAACTTCATAATTACGTTTAATATTGTGCACATTATAAATATTAAACAGCTTCATTATAGTAACATAGGTGTCAATTTTTACACAATAGTATCATATTAATCATTATTGATATTAAATTAAGATGTAAAAATAATTGAAAATGAGGTGATTCAGAAATAGATAAATATTTCCTAAAATAATGTTTACGAAAATGAGATAAGCATCAATCCCGTTTTATTAAATCAGTCGCACAAAACAGCTGAAATACGTTCATTCGCGTGTTAATGCGGATTTCTTATTTTCATAGTCCTCCTTAGAGAATGACAGAAAACCTATTGTAAATGGGTGTGAAAATCGTGCTATTGGCTCTTTTACCTATTATTCGCGCACAAAGTTTCCTTGAATAGAACTTAAGGATGAAATTTTTTATACAGTAACAAACATAAAACGCTTAAACGCAATCAATAATTAATTAAGTGTTAAATACTGTTTGTTGCGAAGAACTAATATATATTCCGGTACTCATCGATTTCAAAAAAGGTATCAGTTACTAACACAATAGCCATAGTGTTAGTATTCTTTACAGACTCGGTATATATATTATATAGTGTGAGTTAGCATTGAAGTCGCATTGTCGTTGACTTTAGATTATGTTAGCTTCACTATTACAGGTTTACACATTCGTCTAGGAGATTGTACCGTCCTATTATTCCACATTCTTCTACCAAATATATAGTGGTTAAAGGGCGTAATACCGGCTCCTACTGATGAGTCGCCAGTAAGCACGAAACGAATGTGCATGAGATTATACTTTCCGTTCATGCTGCCTTTAGGTTATCCTTCTGGTCACAACTGAACTAATTTGTTACTAGGTTCGCAAAACCTAATACATAATTAATTACGTGGTTGTTGATAATAGTTTGTTTTATAAATTTTACGAACTAGAGCTAAACACCTTCCCAATTTATGTCATAAATCTCTCAATATGGCTAAACTTCCATTAGTCACAATTATTGATAGGTTAACGGCAATAAAAAAATTCATCTGACTACGATGAATACTGGAAAACAAGAATTTAATCGCAATAAATTCATAAGGTATGCATATTCATGTATGCGTCTCTTAACCTCAATAATCTCGCATAGATTATATATACATGTGTAGATACATACAATTTGTTATATCAACCTGTTGCCCACAACAACTAAACTACCATCAGGCTTTTGTAATGACGCGTTTACAATATTTTATGGTTGTGAAAAGAAAAAGATTGATAACAGGCCGAGGAGAATGAAAACGCAAATTATATATCACCAAAGAAAATTTAGAAATGCAACTCTCACAACCAAAAATATTTCATTTATTTCACTTTAATGCAGTGATAATTTTTTGACATTAAATGAAAATCATAACTTAGCAAACGTGATTTTTAAATCCGTACACGAATACGTTACAAAATAATACAGTCTATTTTAAAAAGGCAATTTATGCCATTTGAATATTTACAAAAATAAACAATTTTCATTTAATCAACATTATATGTTTAAGGTTCTTAAAATCTCCCGTTTTTATCCTTGGTTTTCCTAAGAAAAACACTTAAACAATCAGAAAAATCGGTAATAGCGTTTAACGAAAAATATTTACGAAAAGTATTTTTTGGAACCAGTTTTTACTAACTACAGAATGTGCAAAACGTTTTAACCCTGTCAATACACGCTATTCATGGTTTTACCTATTCAATGTGAAGAGCCCAATCTGTAGACCACCATATTTTTATCAAGTAATAAAATAAAAAGACAGTGAAATTATTTTCATGCTAATAAGCCAATTACCGAAGTTGTTCTATACAATTTTTATGAGGAATGGGAGTCAATTTTACGCTACCTTAAGCTCATGAGTGGAGGGCTGTCAAAACCTGATTGCAGTCGATTACCTGTGTAATCAAAATACGTCTTGCTGATTGCCATCATGCCATTAATCTATTTGAAATCAAACATAAATATATTTACTTCACTTTCTTAATGAGGAATGAAACGTTTTTGGAGAAAGTAATTTGATTAAAACCGAATGATGCGAATGAAATACTTTTCAAGAAAATTTGCTTCTATCCACTGCAATCATATCTAGAGACCAAAACCATAAATTGTACCTATCATACAGCGTCTTTTCTTCTCTATCCTTAAATAATATGTATATGTTGTGTATGTCTACAGTATTTTGTCTATATCACTTAAGCGGACAGAAACTTGGAAATACTTCTGCGCCTAAGATATTGGTTATAAAAAAATTTCTATCGATGTGATATGAACGCCCTGTAGACTCATTTGAATGAGGAAAAATATTATCTCCAATTTTATTTGAGATAAAAGTGATTCCGCCACTCTTATTTTTATAGTTTTCATCAACCGGGCGATCCATAGGAGAGGGTAGTTATGCCACCTCCTCAATTAATAATACTAGTCGCTCTTCGAGTTCCTCTACCGCACCCAACAATGATCAATCAGAAGACGCGATGAATTAATATATGATTTTTTAATGTATTTGCAGCGAATCCTAAACAAGCAATACTGTATGTTGCGTTTTACTTCACACCCATTCTTGCATAACGTAGTTCTCAATAACCATAAAGTTTTTCGTAGGCTATGTCTGTTACTACGAGTAAAATTTAAGAACTAACTGGTAAACATAAAAGTGACTTCTCCTCTTCAACAGAAATAATATATTAATATGCTTTCCGAAATTTTGTATATAAAATGTAGCTCAATAATCTCAATGCCACTCGCTGAAAGCCATTGTAGCCCTCTGTGGACCTAACTAATATAGGGATAAATCAAATAAAATTACACAAAATTTACTCATGAAGCCATAAGTTCAAATAGGAAAACCTAGTAACGTAGTACGCAATGCTTATAATATTGTGGTAAAACAAAAAGAATAAAATAAAACTGGTTGTATTCAGGGTGATAAAATCAATTAACGCACAAAAAATCGATAATTTAACCGAACAAATATTTCGAGTATTAACACAATGTTCTTGTAACACTAATTGTGTGGTCCAGTAATACAGGACTTTATTTAAGGAAAACATTAAATTAATAATCCAGTTATCCTAAACTTCAGACATAAAACAAAAAATACTACCTTTACTAGAGCCTTGGTTAGATTACCAACCCATATACAATACCCAATAGGATACCTAAATATGTACACTATAATGAAGATTTAATAAGTAATTCCGTGCTACTCATCTCTACTAAACAAATACGTAACAAATAAATATTAACTTTATGAGGACTCTAATGACAACTGTTTCTTCCTCGGTGTGAAAGCTAATGTACTTTACTTTTGCCTACAAGTGCCGATTTTAAACTCCAATTTGACAGTCTTTTCGCATCATAATTTACAATTGCAGGTAACTGTACCTGTGAAATACAAAAGTTTTTGTTCAAACTTTTGCTGTATAATAATTTAATTTTTATGTAAACCATTCGGTAACAGAAAACAACACATGGAATGAAAATGCAATTGGTAGAGCTAAACAATTTACATTTATAAAATGTATCCATCAATTTTCTTTCAATATTTGAAAGATTTAGAAAACTAGAAATAGAAAATCCTTAAATTTAAACTTCATTATTACAACTAAATTAAATTAGGCGATTAGAGAATACAGCTATTTAAATTAAGGATTCGTGCTTGATATAGACACCAATCCCAGTATATATTTTTGTTAGTATAAAATAACGTAGACAGTTCATCTAGTAGAACCGCTTCGTCATTACTTGGAACTTGTCAAGTTCTCCACAGAATTTTTTTGTGTGCATGGCCGGAAAAGAGGGACACGTTTGCTTAGGGTTCTTTGAATTTATCCTCAGTGACACAATAACGCAATAAATAAATAAATAAATAAATAAATAAATAAATATATATATATATATATATATATATATAGTATTTTTGGAATTAATTTGATTTAAATTCAAAACTAGTTGCCTTAATATTTCATTATAGAGTCTTTGTGGCATATATTTGGACTTTATGTTCCAAATATTCAATTCTGAATCTTTTATCGTACACAAAAAGTGTAAGGCAAGCCAAGAAGAAGTAGTGATGCAGTTATATATATATATATATATATATATATATATATATATATAGGAATATATAATTAAATAAATATTAATTAACATTTATTTAATTCAAGTTTACGAGAAATGATATAAAATAATCAAGTAATATACATTTTAAAGTATATATTATGCAATTTTGAAGCCGGCCAAATTCTGAACGGTAATTGAAGTGTTTCAAAAAGAATGAAAACAGTCTACTGTATGATTTACTTATGCTGCATCATAACATACTTAGTTTATACTAAAACATGTTTATATAAAGTAGGTAAAAGAGGTTTAAGTAATTGATAACATCTAATGCGCAATCAATAATTGTTTAATTATATAATTCTGCAACTCAATAACACTTTCCCATGTTATGTGGTGTCTGCTAGTTGGCTATTTCGGTTTAAACTTATGCCACCTAGGATTTCTTTGAAGTAAAGTGCAACCCAAATTATAAGGTATTACATATAAAAAGTGTTTATTTTGCGGAAGAGCGTCGATGATGACTGAATTACAAATTCTGGAAGCAAATGTGCTCCGGTTGGAGTCCAGTCAACAGCAAATTTCTGGATTGTAGTGTAATAGATACTGATAAGGACAAACCCGGTCAAGTGAATACATTTCCAACACCAAGAAAAATCATATTAAATAATTATACGATTAATAAACTAAAATGT
>JAQBSW010004291.1:0-71100 GCA_029291075.1 Eudiplozoon nipponicum
GGACCTGTTGTGCGTATAAGTTGGAACAAACAGCGACTGTTACCTGACGCGAAAGCTACTTCCATTTCTTCAGCCTTTCTGCTCCAAAAGTTTTCGAGATCGCCTTTTAGACTGCGCTTAAGTTGGCGTCTTATATTGCGACGGGTATTATTATGAGTCGAGCCAGGTGGAATTTGGCGCCTTATTTCGAGTATCTCCATAGATTTTACAGAGAGCCAGTGATTATTTCTACGGGGGCCTGCTATGCCACATACAGTAGTACCTGCATTGTGCATAGTGGAACTTATCTTGGACCAAAGTATATTCGGATTTTCGCTATTCAGACCAGTTAGATTAGCCTTAAGAATATTTTCATAGTTTTGTCGGATGGACGGTTGTTCGAGTTTGCCTACATCAATTTGGGGTTTATTCTTAATTATTTTCCCGGAAAATTTTAGAGCAAATCTACAACGAATAAGTGCATGGTCCGAGTCGACATAAGTGTTCCAAAAAGAGCGACAATCCTGGATGCAACCACGCCATCTATAACTAATTTCTACATGATCTATTTGATCTATCTATCTATATATATATATATATATATATATATATATATATATATATATATATATATATATAGTGAGTGAGTGCGCTGAAGTCGAATTGTCGAAGACTTTATATGAAGTCAGCTTCACCACTGCAAGTTCACATATTCGTAAAATAGATTGTACCGTCCTATTTTACCAGATTCCTCAACGAAATACACAGGGGACAAAGTGTGTAATACCGGTTCCTACGAAACGAATGTGCACGAGATTATACTTCCCGTTCATGCTGTCCCTGGTTTTATCCTTCTGGTCATATTGAATAATTTGTTACTAGGTGCACAACACCTAATACATAATTGCATCAGTGTCTGCAGCTTCACTTTAATGAATACGCAGCTATATTAATAATGTTAAACTGAATACTCATCAGTTACATAAAAATTCACACACACACACATATATATATGGACGAACACGCACCCAGCATGATCTAAGACGAAACAGATGCGTACTTAAAAATGGGGATCAATCGAATCTTTGCGAAACTGATAGTGCAAAGCGACAAGCTGTGAACGAAGATCGCGGAGATTCAACATATGAAGGTGGCACTTCGCAATCTTTCAAAGGATATTTGAATCCTTTTTTGTCGCCAGATTCCCACAGAATTTCGCCTATATAACTCCTCGTGGTTATTGAAAGTAAGAGGCGGTGTTATCATGTGATCGACATAACAAATAAAAGTATCCGACCTAGAGATAGCTTTTCTACCCTTTCTGCAGGTGCAGCCATCCGTCGGAGTTGCTTAGGCGACATGGCAAGCAGAACGTTAAGATGGTCTTCTCAATCGGTACTCAAGCTAACGCAATCGGTGTTCCATAAAGAGATTCAATGGTGATATAACGCCAAAGAGCAGCCATATAGAACAGGTCGGCTCGTAAACTTTTCTATTTATGAATGCCTCCTAACTCTCAGCTTACTTTACTTTACTTTACTGCGGCTGACTCCTTTTGGAGGATAAGCCGGCTCCATGTGACATTTCATGGAGTTTCTTGGGAATTTGGTACAAGTGGTGTCTCCTCACCACTCGGCTTTTTGATCGAGGACGCACCTCAGCTGTCAATTACCCAAACCAAGCCGAACTAATACATCTACCAACAAAGATCTCCAGGCATTGGCAGCTATAGTGTCTTCGCAGCATAAGCCAGAATCAACAATATGCTTGACAGGAAGACCGAGTACTTTGTGCTTAATGAAATAGACCGGTGATTCGACAGTGGTTTACACAATTTTACAAAGGCCGAAGCTGCAAGGTTAATACGTCTGTAAATCTCGGCGGAAGCAAATCAATCTTGTGTCACCAGAAATCCAATGTAAATGAAATCCTTGCCGTCTCTCAGTGGAAAGTCTTATCGCTCGATCTTAGATTCTGGATCAATATTGGCTATAACGACCGTTTAGCTTCAGAACGTTTTAGATAGACACTTATCGAGTACGTTTAATAGCTATTTGTTGCCAGTCTTCCTTTTCTGTCATGGAAAAAGCATTGTCAGTTTGTACAAGGTCAGATACGTGCATGTCTGCATTTATATATAGTTAACGTATAAAGGTCATATTTGTTTATATATACTTGTAATGGCCACTGCCTTCGAATACTACATAGTATATTTTTTTATAAGGAAGAGAAAACAATTAATAACAACGTGGATATTGGGGTTTTATTTCGAGAATATTCAGTTGAAATTTAGTGATGTTCATATCAAGATCGCAATCTTGATTTAAATAATTGTTATCAACGCACGCGTAACTAATTTTCGTTTAAGTATTAAATGAACATGGGTTGCGCGGCCAGTGGTAACAATTAATTAAATCATGGTTGCCTTCTTGATACATATTCATGCGAGGAAGGGATAATTTCGATTATGGCGTTGCGTACAGATGAGTAGTTTTGAAGGCTTGATAATTAGGCTCACTAAAACTTTATTAATTTTAAAATAAATATAAAACTGGCGCCAACGAGGATACGACATTTGTAAAAATATTTACTTTGTGTTATGAGATTCGAATGGAATTTCAGAAGACATGGAAATGTAAATGAATCAAGATTTTACCGACCTAAAAGTGCACGTCAAGGACTCGCAACAGTCGAAGTCAGTACAAAAAGGATTAATAACACCGAAAGAATATGTTAGTCAAAGAATGGCTTACCCATATCTCTTGTGAACGAGTCGAACTAACGAAGAAAATATGACTGACTGTCAGATGCAGAGTTCCACTGACTTGAGCATTGCCATCAAAACGATCTTGATAAAGAACGCCATTCACCTAAATGGAAAATTTGTGCGCAAGGAAAACGAGCACATTACGAAAGAACAAAATCATAACACTCTTTCTCAATTTCGTAGAGTTACGCTAAAATCACTAGGATTATTATTTTGATCGAAAATAAAATTAACGTCAGCATTCGATTAATCTAATTTTACACGAGCAATGTCATCATCCATATCATCATCACCGTCATCATGAACAACAACAGAATCGCCATCATCGTTATCAGCGTCATTCATAATCATCATCTACATTGTCCACCTCAACATCATCATCATCATTATCATCTTCATTGCTATTGCTATCATCGTCGTCATCATCATCATCATCATCATCGACGTGTTCATAATCTTTATCATCGTCATCGTCACTATCATCATCTTCATTGTCATTGTGATCACCACCATCATCATCAACTTCATCTTCATCATCATTAACCATCAGCGTCAGCGAAATCTTCAACTTCATATTCTTCATCCTCTTCCTCATCATCATCGTCATCGATATCGTCAACTTCATTATATTCATAATGGTCATTGTTATCATCATCATCTTCTTCGTTATCAGTCATCATCATCATTACTTTCATCGATATCATCATCACAAGCTTCATTGTCATCATCGCAACATAATCATTAGCATCAGCACCATCATCTCATTATGATCATCAGAAGCAGTATCAGCGTCAACTTGACTGGAAATGTCGGCTGCACAATTTCTATGCAGTCACGAACAATAACTGTTTTCAGCTTTCGCCACATGTATATATATAGGCAATCAATTAAACAATAATTGATTGCGCGGGTGGTGGTAACAACTATTTAAATCAATTTTGCGAGCTTGAAGTAAACACCAATCCCATTGTATTTAACCAGTCGTCGAACAACATAACAAAACTACCGCCAGCCGCAACGCACTGACGCGTTTCGACCTTCCATGATCATCATCAGAGTACGACTGCAAACTGACTAGCGAGGATCAAACCGCATTGAATATATATATATATATATATATATATATATATATATATATATATATATATATATGGAAATCGAAGTTAGATATGCGGCTCTCACCTCCAGTAGTCTCGCATACATTGTACTTGTTCGGAAATTTCGGCTGCACAATTTCTATGCAGTCACGAACAATAACTGTTTTCAGCTTTCGCCACACGTATATATGGGTGAATGAGCTCTCAACAGCCACCGGCAACCATGCAACTTACTGCTGCCTTGCAGACTGCGCTTGGATGTGCAAAGGCTAGAGGTGCGTCCTCGATCAAAAAGCCGAGTGGTGAGGGGACACCACTTGTACCAAATTCCCAAGAAACTCCATGAAATGTCACTGGAGCCGGCTTATCCTCCAAAAGGAGTCAGCCGCAGTAAAGTAAAGTAAGTAAGTAATTAAACAATTATTTATTGCGCGTGTGGTGGTACAATTTTTAAAATCAAGATTGCAAGCTTGAAGTAAACACAAATCCGATTGTATTTAACCAGTCTAATAACATTGCAAATATACCGTCATTCACACGTATTGAACGTTTCGAACTTCCATGAGCATCATCTGAGTACGACAGAAAACTGACTAGTGAGGATCATGCCGCAATGCCTACATATAGAATCAGAATTAAATATGCGTCAGTTCGTGCGACTGGCGGTAAATTTAAAAAATAATTGTATGCGAGACTGCTAGAGGTGAGAGCCGCCTATCTAAATTTGATTTCCATATATACATTCAATGCGGTTTGATCCTCGATAGTCAGTTTGCCGTCGTACTCTGATGATGATCATGGAAGGTCGAAACGCGTCAGTGCGTTGCAGCTGGCGGTAGTTTTGTTATGTTGTTCGACGACTGGTTAAATACAATGGGATTGGTGTTTACTTCAAGCTCGCAAAATTGATTTAAAGAATGGCGGTAAATTTGCTAAGTTGTTCGACGACTGGTTAAATACAATGGGATTGTTGTTTACATGGGGCTCGCAAACTTGATTTAAAGAATTGTTACCATCACATGCGCAATCAATTATTGTTTAATTGTATTGCCGATAAAAATGTGTGGCGAAAGCTGCAAACAGTTAATGTTCGTGACTACATAGAAATTATACAGCCAACAGTTTCAGATAAGTACAATTTATGCAAGACTACTAGAGGTGAGAGCCGCATATCTAATTTTGATTTCCATATGTATGCAATGCAGTTTGATCCTCGCTAGTCAGTTTGCCGTCGTACTCTGATGATGTTCATGGAAGGTCGAAACGCGTCAGTGCGTGCGAATGGCGGTAGTTTTGCTATGTTGTTCGACATCTGGTTAAAAACAATGTGATTGTTATTTACTTCAAGCTCGCAAACTTGATTTAAAGAATTATTAAAACCACCTGTGCAATCAATTATTGTTTAAATACATTTTTTTGATGAAAAATAACTTAAGCTAAATGCCGAATTATACTAAAAAACTAAATAAAGATCATATTGTTTTCGTCAGACTTCAACCGGACTGCATTTTTCTGAACCTGTATTATAAAATGATAAATGGAAAAGGGAATTACATGTATTAATGTAATCATTATACAACACACATGAAGATGCACAAAGACACACACATGAGCAAGAAATGAAACATTTAATAATGAATTAATTTAAAAATGTCTCTTGTTTATTTCAATGCAGAGAGAGAGTGTGTTGAAATTAACTTTATCCTTAGAGCTATTGAAATATTTGAGGAAATCCGTCTAGTTCTCGGCATGCTTTTTTTATAAAAAATGTTTTCGGCTATTTCGGAACAGTACTATTTGTCACCTGTGTTTAGTCTAAAATGCTGTTGAATTCGCTTCTTTAAAGATTGGCTAGTCCTACCTACATTGTGTACTGCACTGCTACTCTATGTACAAAATCAAGAATATTGACTGCCTGATTGTAGAACGCTTGTTATTTGCTTTTATGTTTGGCAAGAATTTGGAGCCATTTTCAGGGGACACACGCACACACACACACACATATATATATATATATATATATATATATATATATATATATATATTCTTATAATTAAGAAAACAACACAAATAACAAAGTGGATAAAGGCCATTTAGTTCGTGAATACTAATCATCTCTTATACAATCATACATATTTATACATTTTGGGTTGTCAATTGGTTATGTTATTGGTGACAAATCTGACTCGTTATTACTGCTGTTTCTTGTTTTGACTAGTAGGTGAGTGTGTATGTGTTTGTGTTTGTGTTGTGTATGTGTGTTTGCATGTAAAGGTCATTCTCGCAGTATTGCGAAGTGATGTCTGAGATCTTGTCATGATTGTTTTGATAACTTGAGAGTTAACCCTTTGTGCAAATTGTTCACTGTTATCTATACAAGTGCTATTTTTCCCAGTATAGTTAATCGTTTCTACCCGCTGCGCAAGGGTGCTATTTTCGCTTGGTAACAACGCTAATGTTGATTGTCGTGTTAAACGCTCACACTGTTTGGAGACTTCTGTCATCGTATGCGCCTCTGTTATCTCAACCTCACCTTGTTGCCAATCCGATTGTACGTTTGTTGATTCTAGTCGAGGGCCTGTTGGTTCTTGGCTGGATACTAGTAGATTGTTGTTGAATTTTGTTATCCTTGGCCAGTCGATAAGGATATCATGTTGATGAAACTTTTGAATGTTAAGTTCAGGTGCTTGTTGTTTTATGTAAAGCGCTTCGTAGATAAAAAGTAATTTTTCAGATTTTGCTTTATGTAGAATTGTGAAATTGGTCGAAGCGCTTTACATAAAACAACAAGCACCTGAACTTAACATTCAAAAGTTTCATCAACATGATATCCTTATCGACTGGCCAAGGATAACAAAATTGAACAACAATCTACTAGTATCCAGCCAAGAACCAACAGGCCCTCGACTAGAATCAACAAACGTACAATCGGATTGGCAACAAGGTGAGGTTGAGATAACAGAGGCGCATACGATGACAGAAGTCTCCAAACAGTGCGAGCGTTTAACACGACAATCAACATTAGCGTTGTTACCAAGCGAAAATAGCACCCCTGCGCAGCGGGGTGAAACGATTAACTATACTGGGAAAAATAGCACTTGTATAGATAACAGTGAACAATTTGTACAAAGGGCTAACTCTCAAGTTATCAAAACAATCATGACAAGATCTCAGACATCACTTCGCAATACTGCGAGAATGACCTTTACATGCAAACACACACACAACACAAACACAAACGCATACACACTCACCTACTAGTCAAAACCAGAAACAGCAGTAATAACGAGTCAGATTTTTCACCAATAACATAACCAATTGACAACCCAAAATGTATAAATATGTATGATTGTATAAGAGATGTTTAGTATTCACGAAATAAATGGCCTTTATCCACTTTGTTATTTGTGTTGTTTTCCTAATTATAAGAATACTGTGTTAATTAAAACGGCATGGACATCATAAATATATATATATATATATATATATATATATATATATATATATACATATATATATCTAATTAGGCAGAAAAAACACATTATTCCTAATTAGAAATATGCTGTGTAATATTAAAAGGCATGGATACGGTAAAGAATATATATATATATATATATATATATATATATATATATATATTCTTTGAAAACAAAATAAACTTTATCAGACACAAGAAACATTTCTTTCTCATTATTTCCTCAAGTATCTACTAATGGACATATCTTTATACATGAATTGGAATGCAAAACAAGTTAGAAATATGTAAACATAGAGAGAATGTGAAAAAACGGAAACCAATCAATTGCGTGCGTCACATCCAGTTCAAGCTCAATGCCGGATTTATGCAAGCAGAAGAAGCATGTTCAGGCATTGAGCTTGAACTGGAGGTGTCGCACACAATTCATTGGTTTCCGTTTTTTTCAAACTCTCTCTATGTTTACATATTTCTATCTTGTTTTGCCTTCCAATTTATGTATAAAGATATGTTCATTAGTAGATACTCTAGGAGATACTGAGAAAGAAATGTTTCTACTCCATTAAAATTTCTTTTTGCTTTTGTACATAGTAGGGTAAAATGAATATATATATATATATATATATATATATATATATATATATATATAAGATCATAAAAGTAATCGTGTAATGGTCTACGGATGTTGCTGCATCTCTATGCAGGAAGCAGTCCGGTGAACTCCTCATGGTCAGTAGAGTTCTCCTGCATCCATGCGTCGTGGGCTGCGAACTGTAGATATACTGCTCTGCACATTCAGGAATTTCGAAATTCCATGTATTTTAAACTGATATGTTGTCTGCTTGAATGTATTAGGTGCTGCGAACCTAGTAACAAATTAGTTCATTTGTGACCAGAATGATAAACCAAAGACAGTATTAACGGAAAGTATAATCTCATGTACATTCGTTTCGTGCTTACTGGCGGCTCATCAGTAGGAGCCGGTATTACGCCCCATAACCACTATATATTTGAGTGAGGAATTTGGGATAATAGGACGGTACAACTCCTAGACTAATGTGTAAACCTGCAGTAAAGAAGCTAACATTATATAAACTCGACAATGCGATTTCAACGCTAAATCACCTATAATATATATATATATATATATATATATATATATATATATATATATATATATAAACCGAATCTGTAAAGGACATTAACATTATGTCTATTGTGTCAATAACTGATACCATCATTATAGTACCGAAAAAGGTATATGGTATTAACACTATGGTTACCGGGTCAGTACATGTTACCAACATGATGGATATCAATGTCTACTATAGTTCGCCGAAATTGAGAGTTACAACTGTTTCTGAAAACTTGTTTCTCCACTAAATCCATGCACTCTGGTCTTGATCGATATCAGTTATCATATTTCGTGGTAAGCATGGTGTCATTCAATTCAATATATAACAGTTAAATACGGTTTGTTGCGGAGAACTTATATATGCAGGTATGTATTAGGTGATGCGAACTTAGTAATAAATTAGTTCACTTGTGACCAGAAGGATAAACCAAAGACAGCATGAACGGTAAGTATAATCTCATGCCCATTCGTTTCGTGTTTACTGGCAACTCATCAGTAGGAGCCGAATGTGCATGATGTTATAATTACCGTTAATGCTGTCTTTAGTTTACTCTTCTGATCACAACAGAACTAATTTGTTACTAGGTTCGTAACACCTAATACATACTTGTATATATATTAGTATTTAACTTTTAGATATTGAATTGAATGATGTCATGTTTACCGCGAAATGTGATAACTGATATCGATCAAGGCCAGAGTGTATGTCCTAAACCCTCATTTCATACGCTAGCGAATTCTACTGTCCTCTCACTCTAGCCTCCTCGTACCGCATCGAACAGATCTCCAAATTTCTATATCGAGTCTTTCCCCACAGCCAAAATTATCGGGAACGCCTAATCCTGACCAACCTTCTACCGCTTTGGTTTATCCGTCACCTATGAGTCATTTCTTTTATTCATAAGAACACATTTTGCCTATCACTGTCCAACTTCGCTCACCCAAGTCACCACGCTCTAGCAAGTTTTCAATTCAATCCAACCATACTCCCAGTATATTTAACAAAATCTATCTCTTTTCCTAAGCCGCTAGTGTTTTCAGCGCTCTTCCCACGGAAATAAAACTCGTATTCCAGCACGAATTTAAAAAGGCGGTCCACAAGTATTTATTTAACAAATTTCTATGCGAGACGAACAATTGGAAGCGCAATTTGTTCCTTCTTAAACCATAGCATTTCGTTCGTCCTCAGGCTATTCACTTGTTTCTAGTTTCGGATGGTGAAGTCCTTTTTGGCTGGCCTCCAATTTCCACTTTCCCTCTGATTTTAAATTTCCCACTCTTGACTCCCTGATACCATTACTATTCTCATTTTTCATTCTACCGCATCCAAATAGTGAATACTTTAGCACGTCTTGCTCGACTAATTATTTTACCCTTTGTTTCAGCAAACGACCGAAAGCTCGAAAAATCTACTGGACCACCCGACGGTATACATCGGACATTGATAGCCCCTCCCCTACCATCAGTCATAACCTCCTCAACGGAAGCCAGTTTACCCTGCACGAGACACAAGCTTCAATCTAGTCGACTTCATCCTAGTCAATACTACCCTACAGAAATTCAATATCCACGACAAAGAACTCCGTTGGTCAACTTCTGGTAACGGTCCGCCATCACTTTCGAACTCACACTCAAATTCGTCTGTCCGACACCAACCTACCCCACAATGATGCTCGGACCCTTCATGGATTGTACTCCAGTTGATCCAATCTAGTCAAACGGAATCTCTTTTTGTCACCAGATTGAACTATCATAAAGTTGATGAAAACACTTCTCTTCCTCAACGTCTCCATCTCGTGTGGTTAAACATTTTGCTAGTCAAAATTTCATTCATCTCCACATATCCTGCCTTTGATTTGTTACTTCAATGGTTGGGCCTGTTGGCACATGTTGCCAAATAAATGTATTATTATTAATAATAAATCTTATTTTATAATAATGCATAACAGCCTTAAATGCAAGGATACAGAGAAATTGACAGAAGGACTTGAGAAATTTCGCTTAAGAGAAAGTGTTGAGGAATTGAACTGTTCCAATTTAGACGATCATTCCGCATATATTGGACATGTTATGGGTTTGATCAAAAGGCCTCCACGGTAATGTATCTTTTATTAATAATGAGTTGTTTTTATGTCATTTACAATTAAAATCTTATATAATCCTAATTTTGACCTTCATATTTTTCAGTTTTTTAGTTGGATAACTTGCACCATAAAATTAAATTTTCAATTCGTAAAGCATATCGAAATATGTTTTAATAATTTACCTGCGTAATTCTAACGTGATCCATAGGTTGAAACAGGAATTCACATTAGTCAATTGTACAATAAACAGCATATAGCATAATCAATTGTTATAGAGGGTTAAACAACACTGAATATTAAATATCTGAGATATCAATAATAATAATAATAATGAACAACAAATATAGCTTTTTTGTATTAGGACAGAATTAAAATGCAGCAGATAATGCATGTAAATATCCATATAAACTTAAAAATTAAAGAATGAAGAAAATAAGTTAAGTTACTTCACTTAAGGTAATAAAAATTATTGCATGTCTTCCGCAAATGTCAATAACTGATGTACATTTTATCCTACTATTTAATATAAAATACAGTTATAACAAATAATATTTTTAAAATTTCATCACAATCATAAAGATAAAATATGTTTTATAAAGTCAAATTATTGAATGCTCAATTTAGTGAACTGTGCAACATTACCAAGGGGTAAAAAAGCAATCAGTGCATTTAATGGCCCTTAATAGGAGTGTAGAGGCTCTTTGGTCACTAATATGGAGGCCCACGCCTATTAGAATAGAATAGAATAGAATAGAATATCTTTATTTTGATTCAAACCACACATATTCGATCAAATAATAAAATTAGTTAATGAGAACCCCATAGATAACAAGTTGGTTTCAGTATTAGTACAGCTATTAGAGTTGGATAAGCTAGTTTTCTCTTCCACATATATTAAGTTTGTACATTAAATATCTTCAGCTAAATTGACATTATCCTCGAACTTAAGTTTGGAATAACATTAACAAATCAAAATAACAAATCAAGGGTAGGATATGTGGAGGTGAATGAAAGTGTGACTAGCAAAGTCTTTAATTGCAGGAGGGAGGGGTTGATGAAGGGAAAAGTTATCATTAAAATCAAGATATTTCAATCTGGTGAAAAAAAATAAAAACGAAGTTCCATTTGACTAGACAAGATCAATTAAAGATAAGCCGTGAAGTGTTAAAGCATGCAGGCGTGGTTGGTTGCGTCCGGGCAGATGAGTTCAAGTGTGAGATCGAAAATGATGGCGAACCGAAGGCAGACGTCAACCGATGGAGTCCATTGTCGTGGAGATTGAGTTGATGGAGCATAGCATAGACCTGGATGGAATCTGCTGGATTGAAGCAAGTGAGTCTTGCAGGCATCCGTAGAACGAGGTTGTGCATAAAGGTAGACGAGGGGGAGTCGATGTCCGAAGCAAACTGTTGGTGGATCGGTAGGGCTGTTGAGTTTCCAGTGTTCCGCTGAAACAAGAAAGATAAGAATTGGATGAGCAAGACGTAGTAAAGTATCCACAACGTGGATATGATGGGGACAGGAATGGGCTGAGAAGTGGTATCAGTGAGTCGAGAAGGAAAGATCGAAACCAGAGGGTTAAAGTGGAAAATTAGATAACTACCTGAGGGATGTCGCCCTCCGAAGTCAGTAAGGAGAATAGCCTGGAGTGAAGGAAATGTTATGGATTGAGAAGGAACCAGTTTCGTTTCCAATCGGTCGTATCAAAGAGAAGTTTGTTGAAGAAGTACTGATGGGCTGCCTTTTTAAATTCGTGCTGGGGTAGGAGCTTGAATAGAATTGAATATCTTCATTTGGATTCAAACCAAACATGTTTCATCAAATGGATAATAATAGTGGAAAATGTACAATATAAAGAAAGATATCAGATCGCATAAATATGTGCAATTAGTCTCATATAGATGAATAGTTCTCCCTTGGTTTAATGTACAATATATCAACATCTGAAAATTCGGCTGTAATAATTATTATGATATACAAAATACAACGGTCTTAGTAATTAATCGTATTTAGAATAGAATAGAATAGAATAAAATAGAATAGAATAGAATATCTTTATTTGGATTCAAACCACACATGTGTACAATCGATATATATATATATATATATATATATATATATATATATATATATATATATATATATATATATATTATATAGATTCATCATTGAAATAGGAAAACTTAGGCTATTATTCGAGTCTAACATTGTGGAGGTTAACTAAATTATTGGACATCAATTAACTCCTCATATAAAACTTAATCAAATTTTTAGACATTTTATGTTATCACTGGTTTCATAAAACAATATTTTGTTTTTTTTAAAATTTTAAAATTTTTGGAAGTTTCTCTTGTTTGTATTGTCGAAGTTTTTGACTTGGCTTTTTGAATGTTGATAGCAGAGTTTTATCTGAGTTACTGAGTTGGACAATATGTATACTGCGTGGTTCCATCTGAGAACTCTTTGCTAATAAATTGTTTAAATTTACATTCATCTATCGTTCTTACACACATTATTGGGAAGAATCGCAAATTTGCTTCATGTAATTGACGTGGATATTTGTTTTCAAGGTCACCACCAAATTGTTCTATCATCTGTGGATGTCAGCGTATCTCGGTGAGCATACTTATCATAAATTGCAAGAAAATCTTATCCTTATATTATGGCTGGTTTGTCAAATACTGAGGATATAGAGCAATAAGCAATTGAACTTCAGGAATGTTGTTTAAAAGATTGTTCAGAGAAATTTAAGTGTTCCAAATTAGATGGCCATACCGCACATATGGATTATCCGGACTTGGCATCTCAGAGGCTCTCTTATGGTAGTGACCAAAGGGCCTCTACAGCATTATGCAAAATATGATAAACATAATTAGCATTTGATTATATTTATTGTTGACTAGCATGATGGTTTACTGCATAACTATTTAATTTTAATAATACAGTACAACGCGCGGCTTCGAGTTGCAACCAAACGAGTATCAATTTAGTCAGATCCGGTTTTCCTTAGAGTCACATGTGCTAATTCTGGTTTTAGACAATATTTCTCCTAATTGTGATTTAAGAAATAATCTCTGTTAATTTCAAGCAGTTTTAATTGAGATTTCTTAAGCTGCAATATTATTTATAATTAAAAGGGTTTTGTTTAATAATAACATACACCCGCGCGTAATACGCCGGTTGCATGCAGTGGATTACTGTGTTTTAGCTGTCAAAGCCAGGATTTATATTTTTGTGTGCTCTTTATCAATTACCAAAACTATACTGCTAGATATTAACTTTGTGTTAACAATATTTTATTTTGTTACTGTCTAGTGCACGGCCAATTTTGACAAACATTGACTTTTGATTTAGTATGTGACATTGTTCATAATACACGTATGATAATTCGACTTAGCCTTCTCCCATCACGACACTGGGACAGAAAGGGAGACTGATTATAAGCACGGCCCACAAAACCCATTTATTCCGACGTCAGCTACCAGGCATATGTAGGAATAGCAGTGCTTCAGTAAATAAAACGCCACCGCGCAAAAACCCACCCATATAAATCGCAACACATTCTGCAACAGAACGTGAAAATAAAAGTCTAATTAAAGTATGTTGCCAATCACAATTATCCTTGTCTTCTTTTAAACTACGACGAAGTATTATCATAATCAAAGTTTAAAAGATCAGCAGGACTGTAGATTTTTTCTAGTTCAGTACAGAAAAATTTTAAAGACCTCTTAGATGGAGGCGTTTCTCGTTGTAAATTTTGAAAATTTTCGAGAAAGAGAATAAATTCCACGCAACATTTCCCCTCAAAGGAGGAGAGATCGCCAACTGTCCAGATCTAGTTCCAACTTCATGAGCCATTCTTATTGGATTCATATAGGCACCAGTCCACTGTTTCAAATGTACAACTTTTATGCAATAGCAAATCCTCCAAAACCATAGAGTTTGCAATGATACAAACTGTAATCTACTGGCGTATATAGTGCGATTTATGCAAGGGGTTTTGTGGGGTAGATGTTTATTTCGCGATGCAATGCTATTCCTACATATATGCTTGGTAGCTGACATCAGAAGCAATGGGTTTCATGGGCCGTGCTTATAGTCTCATAATCTGAGAAGGTTAAGTCGAATTATCATACGTGTATTATGAACATGGTTGCAAAGTAAACTAAAAGTCACTGTTAGTCAAAATTGACCGTGCTGTAGACGGCAACAAAATAAAATATTATTAACATAAAGTTAATATCTTGGCACAGAAGCAGTCAAAATAAACGCAAAAAATCAGAATATCTTAGCAGTGTAGATTCTGTTCATGGATAAACGATTAAAAACACACAAAATATAAATCCTATCTTTGAGCGTCAAATGACGAAAATCCACTGCATGTTACAGGCGTATTACGTGCGGGTGTGTATTATTATTAAACAAAACCCTATTTATTACAAATAAAATTGCAGTTCAAGAAATCTCAAAAAAACTGAAACTAACAGAGATTGTTTCTAAAATCACAGTTAAGAGAATGATTGTCTAAAACCAGAATTCGTATATGTTACCCTAAGGAAAACCGGATTTGATGAAATTGATACTCGTTCTGGTGTAACCGGAGCCGCGCGTTACATACGACCCCCTGACAATAAAAATTAGTACACAGTGATGGAGGCTAACCAAACTGGAGGTATTATGGCTATGTAATAACGAGCAAACACTGATGTTGGCTCTGCTGACACTGACTTTGTTTCCAGTATATCTCGCGGTGATGTGACGGCGTCAGTTGGCTCTGTTGCTGGTGAAATATCGGGCGTCAGTCGGTGGTTAGCAAAACTGTCTAGAGATGGAATAATCTTTTCTTCGCTGCCTGATAGGTCAAAATCGTTGAAAAGCGGGTCATTTAGTTCAACGTCGGCCGGGGATTATCTGTGTTTGGAGACAGCTTCAGCTTTGCAACTAATCTCCAAAATAATGTAATTCAGACGTCGGTCTAACACACGATAAGGACCGCGCTTCGGTTTGCCTAGAAACCTGTTATCTATGTCGTTGTCGACTAAAAGCCATTTACAGACATCAAAACCTTTGCGTTTGTAGATTGGACCATGTTGCTGACGTGTAGGACAGATCGGCCGATTCTGAGCGTTATACTGTAGAAAACTACGAAGTGGAAACAAAAAATCCGGATCGTTAATCGTTATAGTAGTTTCTGAGCGTGATCGAACTAGTTCGCCAGGTAGCCGTCGAAATTCGCCAAATAACATTTCAGCGGAGCTGCATTTGATTGGCTCTCGAGGTCTTGTACGCATTGACAGGAGTACTTTCGGCAAAGCCACAAGCCAATTTTCTTTAGGGCTATCCTTGAGCGCAGCTTTCAGTTCCAGGTGTGGCCTTTCGACGAATCCATTTGCTGTAGGTTTACGAGCCGCGGTCACGGAGTGTTTGCCACCATCGTATTTCAGGAGGGCAGTGAATTCTGCGCTGAGGAACTGTGCGCCACGATTGGTTGTCACTTCAGCTGGAGCACCAAATCGAGCGAACCAACTGACAGTGTCTTGGTTTATGTCTGGCAGTGGTGTGGCCTCATAACATCGAGAGGTGTGATCTCGTATTGACACTAGATAGCGTATATTGTTCACGACAGGCAAGGTTACCAGATCAAAGTTTATGTGCGTGAAACGTACTTTAGGCACTTGGATGACCAGTGACGTTGTTTCGGCGTGTCTCGTCACTTTGCATCACTGACATTCTAGACATTGTTTTGACTACTTCTTGACATCTCGCCGCATGCCAGGCCAAAAATACGTTCTGGATAAAATTTCCAATGAGGCTTCGTCAGATGGATGGCTCATTGAATGGTAAACCTCGAATATCTTGTGACAGAGTATTTTATTACACTTAAACCTCTGAAAAGGTTCCAGGTGATTCTGGAGCATTGCACATGTGCATTCTCAAAATTAAGTTTCGGTGTTTTGCTACTCAAGTTGTTCCATTGTAAAATAATTTGTTTTAGATCCAGTGCCTTAAAATAATTTACAATATAATAACTGTGTAATTTCACCGCTTTAACTTCTACATATACATGATCTAAGCATTCCTAACCTCTAGTTGATTCTTTTATAATCTGCTTGAAATCATGATTAGAAAAGAGATTGATTATTTTACAGTCATGCAAATTATTAGAATCGCCTACCACAATATTGTAACCATGGCAGTCCAAAATAGATTAAAAGATTTGGTAAATATTTGATCATCATATAAACTAGCATACGGCGGTCAATAAATGGCGGATAAGATCAGATTATCGATTTTTATAGATAAAAAATCAATGTAAGTATTATATTTACTAGTATTTAACACATTCGCATTTTATATAGATTTACTATAAATAAGTACTCCTCTATCACTTTTATCCAGCGATCGGTCTTTTAGATACAGAAAATAATGAGAAATGTCAAATTGTTGGGCCAAGCTTCAGATTAAATAATAAAATAAAAATCGTTATTTATTACAATATTTCAAACCAAAACTTTTTTGTTCTTAACACTTCTAAAGTTGGCATAAAATAAAGTATATGTAGTACAAAACATATCTTTACTGTTTTTGATATTTACTGATTTATTTTTTTAGCTTCTTTATAATTCTTTTGTTTGGTGTTGTATTTATAGTTCTCTTCTCTCCGCTGTCCACGATATTCATCAGTGATACACTGTTGTTTGTGATTTTAGAATCAATTGACACATTTTTTATGGTAGCATGTTCCGGATATTATGACCTTTCATCTTGATTCTTCTTCAAATTTTGTGCTTGTAACAGTTTCGTTTGGAGAAATGACTTATCTTTGCAAATAAAATATTGTGGAAATAAGGATACTACCATTTCTTTTTATTAATATCTTCAACTTGCATGTTCGTCCGCCTTTTTGACAACTTCCTCACAAACGGCCTTGGTCGTACAGCTCGCTTGCCCAACCTGTAACATTTTGTTATATCAGCCTTTTTCGTGTCCCTGATTAGATCATTTAATTTCTCTACATATTTCGAATCGGTGTTTTCACCAAGATTACATAATATTATCTGATCCTGTTTGCCAATTCTTGCCGAAATTTCATTGGGTAATTTATTCAATATTTCTTCTTTTATGTATTAATTTTGTTGATGTATTACCTTCAATGGTTATATCAGCTAACTCAATCCACGGCTGAACATCAACCTTAATTAATCAACCTTCTTATGTAACGCCTCGGTCAATTCTCCATTTTTTGCGCATAAATTATCATTTCACTTCTCTGCTAAATCTAATTTTGATGCATATACATGAGCGTCAGATTCTAGTTTAGACATCTTATTTTTAATGTTATAGTTCTCCTACTTCAACGCTTTCCTGGAGTTGTGAATGTCCGTAACAATATTCTCAAATTCGGTAGGCAACAAAGACAGAGTGTAGAGGCTCCAACCCTATTAGTAAATCAAAACTCCATAGATGCCATGTCGTTTTCAGTCTTAATATACACATTTGAGTATGATAAGCCACTAGTCTCGTTCACATCAATTAATTGCATGTCTGCTATATCTTGAGCTAACTTGCTTGTGTCCTCAAAATTAAGATTAGCTTCCATGTCAATCGAAATTATATATTTGTATATATATATATTTTGTATATATATATATATATATATATATATATATATATATATATATATATATATATATATATATATATGAGAACTTAGTGTTAGGCAACGGACTGTGAACTACTTACGTAGCAATACACCCGATCAAATAATATGGAAAAAAATAAGACGCCAAAAATAGAATTATTAAATCACCAGTTCCAGAACGTCCCCAGTATGTACGATTTAATATACAAAATGATAACAGGTTTATTTTGTGTAAATCGAGAATTTGTTAGCCAAAAAAGTAAGGAAAAAAGTGCAGCTTGCTAAGTTAAGTCAGGCCAGTCAGGTACATATTACCAAAAACTGAAATTACGCACAATTAAAAGGGATATATACTCTAAAGTGTTTAAACAAAGAAAGTTCGAGAAAATTAACGAATAATTTCTTTCTAAGTAATATTCGTTTCAATCAGCCACGATGAATTAAATTTATCAATAATTGTCACTTTCATTTTGTCGGATGAAATATCTTCTTCTGCATAAAGCACATTCTCAAAATAGACGGCTAATACTAGACGTAATCATTGTTTCAAATACCTCTAATGTTGCGCTAAGCCTGGACACTAGTTCAGCTGTAAAAATAGAATTCAGCACATCTCTAAATATATTTAACGCGTAAGCTCTCGTACAAAGGCGTTTATAAAATTCTGATGGTAGTTGATGCCTCATCTTTTCTAGGCGTAATAATTCGCACATTTGTGCAGACCTGCCAGGCTGATATTATTGTTCAATTTCGGCCATTAGCAAATCAAATGCATTAGACGGTTCTTCTTCCACAGTTCTGTTTCTAAAGTTTCCCAAGGTGCTTGTCAAATTCTCTGGTAATGCCATCCATGCTGCTGCAAATTTCTCTATAGGGTTTACAATCTGATAAGCTCTAAATATCATATGAGCTTGAGTGTTTTCAGGATTTATACGGTGGTAAACTGAATATGAAGTTACAACCATATTAGCAAGTCGGAACCACATAAGTGCCAAGTCGTTTTCAGTCTTAATATACAAATTTGAGTCTGATAAGCCAGTAGTCTCGTCCACATCAATTAATTTAATGCTTGCTATATCTTGAGCTAACTTGCTTGTGTCCTCAAAATTAAGATTAGCTTCCATGTTAATTGAACTTATATATATTTGATAACTTAGTGTTAGGCAACGGACTGTGTACTAATTACGTAGTAATACAACCGATCAGATAATCTGGAAAGAATTATTAAATTACCTTGTAGGAGGTTTTGTGGTTATTGTTAAAGATTTTGTGGGATAGCTATTTTGTAACACGCGGCTCCTCTTTACAACCCAACGAAGTTCAATTTGACAAATTTAGTTCTTTTTAAGGTCAAATACTCTAATTCTGGTTTTGCATAATATTTCTCTTAACTGTGATTTTAGCAGTTTTAATTGAGATTTGCTGAACAGCAACTTTAATTGTAATTAATATGGTTTAGTTTAATTATAATACAGACTCGCTCGATACACAGGTAACATGCAGTGGATTTATGTGACTTAACGCTCAAACCCCGAATTTAATCATATTGTTTCTTGTTACTACTCTTACACCGAGATGGTAACTTGTGTTGACAATATTGATAACTCTCAAAACCCAGCATAAAGTGGATTGTTGTAACAACGCAAATCTTGCATTTAATTACAGTGTTTATTGTTACTACTCTTATACCGAGATGGCCATATTGATAACTCTTAGAACCTAGCATACAGTGGACTAATTATTTTTGGGGCTTATTGAAACTACTTTTATATATTTTTATCTTTCCTTAATAACATTTTGATTAATAAAACAACGTCTCGATGCTGTGGCCTTCTCACATCACCCTTCGGTAAAGAGCCATGGATTAATCATGTAGGAGGACAATATCGCACTAAATAGACAACTAGCTCCCAGAACCTCTTACATTAGCTTCAAAACCTCCCACATAAATGGTGCCTCGTTTCGTCGAACTCATAGCCAACAAAGAATAAATCAGCATCGAGCCTTTGAGAACATCAGGCACTTCGGATAAATGCCACGAACAGTGAATCCGATAAAGCAGGGAGAACACACAAGAAAAAAAATCATGGGCCACAAACCACAGCCAACCATTCTCTCGAGATCAGAATTATCGAATACAGCCACACGATGATGCGTGAAGATGATGTAACACTGCTATCTATTCTGGACAGCACACACACACATAAGATGACGTCCAGCTCAGGAAATTTCACGAAGCCCGGTGGTGAGCCCAGCAATAAGCCGCACCACCACATGGACTCAGTACAAGAAATGCCAATTTGATCCAGACTACCTTGACGAGTGGATCAACGGTGTTACATTATGGGCCAATGTGTACAATATAACAGACGAGGGCTGAATTTCTTTGAGGGCTTGGGAGACAATCCCAAAGTCTTTCAGACGCGGACTTAAAGTCATCCTGCATCAATACACTGAGGGAACATGTGTCCCCAAAGAACTGGTGCTTTAATCACCAGAAGTCGTTTTATTCATGTTAAGTCTGTGTCTGCCGTTTGGAAGAATTTCCGAATAAATGCCAATTTCCACAGTTGATGGGAAAGGCCACAGAAAACAGGCGCAGTAGAGCATCGGGGTCGGGAAATGTATGGCAAAGAAAGTAGAAGAATGTACTTTCTGCGCATCAACGGTATCAACGGCTCCACGATGAAGCAATCACTTACAATCTCATATTCCTATTGACTATTTTCGTCCACTCCAAATATGCCACATAAACAGCCAAACTGACAATGTCTATCGTACTGACCAGCCAACTTATTTGTATGACCCGGCCAAACAGCCCAACAAATTTTTGCATCTTCTTGATTAACGAAATGGCATATAACTCATCGTAGACACAGGTGCAGCAGTCTCAGCTCTCAGGGGTGTTTCAATGAACAAGATGTCTCTAGGCACACTGAACATAGGTTTAAGACGTGAATTTACTCACAACTACATCGTCGCCAAGGTCTTACACAACATAATAGGCCTTGATTTCCTTTTGAAATTTTGGATCATTGTTGATCTTGCCAATCAAAAGATCATCCACCCCTCCATCGGACTTAAGCAAAATTTATGGACACTTTCCTCCGAGCGTTTGGATTTACAGGTCAGTCAACTAACCCCAGCGCTTTTCAGAAACACAAGTCACATTTCGATCTCAGCAAGTCAGAGCTATAAGTCTCCAACACGATACATCACATCGTCACTGAAGAACAACCTATTTCACTCAAGAAGCGACCAATGGCCCCTGCTAAACTGAAAGCTGTCCAAGAGGAACTTTCAAGGCTATTGGAAGAGGGAATCATCAGACCACCGAAAAATTCATGGGTGTCACCACTGCTCTTAGTCTCTAAATCAAACGGATCGTACAGAGCCTGCGGAGATTACCGCAAGTTGGATTCAGTGACAAAATCTGATGCATGTCCTATTCCCTATATTAACACCTTAATTAAAAACCTCAACGGCAGCAATTTCTTCTCAGTGTTTGACCTCAGACGAGCCTACCATCACATCCCGGTAGCGCCAGAAGATATTGAAAGAGTGCAGTCATCACTCTATTTGGCCTTATCGAATAACTCTACATGCCGTTTTGACTTAAGTGTGCTACACAGACATTTCAAAGATTCATGGAATACATACTTTGCGACGACACCACCTAATGTATGTCATATCTCAATAACATAATGGTAATCAGTCTAGACTTAGAATCTCATGCCAAGCATTTGCGAAATTTCCTATCACACTTATCCAACCACGGATCCAAGATCAACTGAGACAAGACGCATATTACAACTACATCCGTGGACTTCCTACGGCATCGTATCACGCCACAAGGTATTCAAACATTGCCATCGAAGGCGAATTCAATCAAGAATTTCAAGTAACCAAAGACTGTTATTGAGCTGCAGAAAATTTTGGGAGTCATAAACTACTATTGCAAGTTCCTTCCCGGCCTTCCACGACGACTTTATCCGTTGTGTAGGCACCTGCGGAAACGAAAAGGACTTAGCAAGTACTCAGTCATTTCTTGATCATCTGATAACGAGGAATTACTTTGATTCGCCATGAACTCATTAGCAAATGCTACAAAGCTGATGCATCCAGATTTTTAACGATCATTTCTCCTCACGACATATGCATCTGATTTCGCTAATGGAGCCACGTTGGAAAAAGATATCGTCGGAAATCGGAAGCCTAGCAGTTTCTACCCGCGCACTCTCCAACCAGTAGAAACGAGATACGACACTTTTGGCCGGGAACTTTGGTCTATTCACGACGCAGTACGCCATTTTATCAGCATCGTAGTCAGCAGCAGATTTATTGTTTTCACCGATCATTTGCCATTAGTTAGCGCACAGAGAAACGCGACTTCAACTGTCGCCAAGTATCTTGTCAGAGAGGTAAGACAGCTGCCTCGTCTGAGCAAATGGAAATTCGACATCTTTCCTGTCAAGGGCTAACATAAATTTAATGCAAATGCACTTTCTAGGCCAGACGTTTCGCTACAACCACATTCGCCGTCACCATTCGCACTTAACTCCGTGACCCCAAAAAACCTGCACCTACGCCATCTCTCCTGTAAACAGAGCAGCGCGGTGAAGGTCGCATTCAAAGATCAGTAGCCCGTCATCCCACCATGATCGTTTGCAGTTTCTGGGAAGGCTTACCTATTGTTTGCTTCTTGTGTACGCAGACCAAAAAGCAAGTTCTGCCGACCAGCCTTCAGAGAAATGATTTTCGACTCATTTCCTCAATTTCACACCAGGAAGCAAGGCGACTGTCCGACTACTGCAGATCGATTCTGGGGTCACTGGCTCAGGAAGATCGCTAAACGATGGGTCTCCAGGTGTGCCATTTGCCAAAAACAAGATCACACGGCACACTCGTTCTAAGTTGCAATATTTCCGAACTACTTCACGCTTAACCATCGTCCACTTCGACATAGTTCATCATTCAAAGATTCAAGGTTTCAGCTACCTTATAACTATGATTGGTAGATTTACAAAATGGCCTGTGGCATTACCTCTTGGCACCATTTCTGCAGACGAAATAAATAACGGTTTTATCTCTGCATTGATATCCCATTATGGTGTTCCCAATGAGGTCATCATTGATAGAGGCACTTGCTTCTCATCGGATCGTTTCAAAACCACCTTGCGGTTCATTGGACGCACCTTACTCCAGACGATTGCCTACCATCCAAAATTTAACGGTATAGTAGACAGTATACGTAGGGAACTCAAAGCTGCTTTAGCATTTATATTCGTTAATGACAACTGGTTCGACGCACTACTTCCAGTTCTGCTTTCTGTGCGTTCCCGTACTCGTGAATCCATTAAAACGTCTGCGTCACAACTCTTGTATTGTATGGATCTACGCCTGCCTAGTCAGCTTCCATGTCTACTACCTGCACAGGATGACCCACAATACGAAGCTGCCCGTCTCTGACTTCATTTTGGTAACATGTCTGAACAGCATCCGAGACATACGCCTCGTCCGGTATTCGATCACACGCAGCTCCACAGTTACAAGAGAGTGCTCCTTCGTAACGACACCGCTGTTGAACCACTACAACTCAAGTATTGCGGTCCTTACCCAATTTTCCTCAGACAGCCAAAATACATGATTTTCTTGCAAGTTGCGACACCTAAATCAGTAAACATAGAAAGGTTGAAACCGATTATCGAACCGCCTAATCTTGAGAACATATAAAATTCTCCACCCGTCTCAGGCTCTATCTGCCTACAGTCTCAACTTAGAAATAGGTTGCTTTGCATAGCGCATAACTGTTGATTTGTTTAACATTAATTTTTCGTTATTCTAAGTATCAAATATTTAACTTTATGCGCACCACTTCCTCTCTATGTCAAGCAACATGACCTCTATGAATCCACATGATTCATTTGCTTCTCACACTTACTTGTTTCACGTGGTATAACCAGCTCTTCTTAGCTAACAATTGTGTAGCATTGTTTTGAACAGTTATTTGGTATTATACCATCTCTGCGACAATGTTTGAGTGTGAATTTTGTCGTTACATTTTGATTTTCATGTATATAGTATTACATTGTAACAAATGGCTCACACCGGAGCTCACACTGCCTATTTTGGTTTGCGCCGCTACTTAGAGCTAACGCCTTTTGTAGCAGCACTAAGTAGTTTTTGGCTTCATATCATGGCACAGGCCACTTTCAATGCATATCTCAACTTCATCAGTAGCACAGGGACCACTCTATGAATATCATGCCCCCAACGTCGAGCACACACTAGCTACTTTGATCGTATTCAAACACATTGACGGCGATCCAAATAAGGGCTAACAGCAGCATCAATCGTCAGCCGTCATGGCACCTCGCTGCTTTGTTACGTCATACAGTATTTTTACGCATTAACTTCATTAAATACAATTTAAAAACGAGGGAGTTTTTTTATTTTGGGTTCTTACTGTAACGACAAAAGAAATTGCCGACATATTGCGTAAATTAAATTCAATTCGATTTACGCTGAACCTATGAGAAAAGGGCGAAACTTTCGGTTAACCAACAATGTGCTAGAAGCCATATATGGCTATTACATGGTCATTTAAGCACGGTGAATTAAGCATGCAGTTCAGTTGTCGTTTTTGGCTTCTACTGTGCGTGTTTCCGATGTGCTGCCTCCCACCATTCACATACGCAGATTTTTGGTCGTGCTTTACCAAATTTGGCAATATCAGTAACGCCAATCTTGTTGCTGTACAACTAGAGATACGAGCCAATTACTGCAGAACTTCAACGAAGTTACTCAGCCAGATTCCAACGCCACAACAGAAGGAAACACAACCCATGTCAACCCGAACAAGTCACAAGAGTCTAGGAGTACTTCTGGACGACATCACACTTACGGAACTTCCCGGCATTTGCCAGAGAACACAAGACCGGCCCTGTTAAGGGCCCGTTTACAGTACTAACTCTTTATTTTATGGCAGTCGTACCCAGTGTAGAGGTTTGAAACCTATTAGTGTCTGAGAACCTCATAGATTCTAGATCGTTATCAGTCTTTAATGGTATAATAGAATCTGACAAGCTTGTACTTTAATTTATATCTGTTAAATTCATACCTGCCATGTCTTGAGCTGACTTGCTAGTGTCTTCAAACTTAAGATTAGCTTCCATGACGATCGTACTTAATTATTAATTTGATACTTAATGTTAGGCAATCGGAATGTGAAACCTTTCACGTTACAAAACACCCAAACAAATAATCTGGAAAGAAATAGACGTGAAAAACAGAATTATTAAATTACCTGTTTCAGAACGTCCCTAAATATGTGCGGAAGTAAAAAATAGAAGACAGTGTTAGCAGGAATATATTGTGGAAATCGGGTAAACGTTAAATGGAGAAAATGAAATAAATGCAGCAAGCCGAGCAAGTTACAGCCAGTCACGTACAGTATGCTCGAAAACAGATATCGCGCAGAATTCAAAGTATTTATACTGTAAACGCCCCGGCTTCAAGTAAATGCCGTACGACGTTACAAACTCGGTTAAGGTGCTCTGTATAGAGATTAGTTACTGATATGGGGGCCCTTAAGAGGGCCTGGTAATGCGTTCTCTTGAAGTCTTCAGAGTTGAAGATGTCCTAGAGCCTTGGGTGGACTCTGGTTGAGTTTTGGCTCCCGTGGTTGAGCTGTGATCGCGTTGTGGATGGTGTCCTGCAGGTCCTGCACTCTATTGGCTCGTCTCTCCGGTATCCCGCAACAAGATGAGTCACGGATGTAGTTAGTTGTTGGCGAAACTATCAAATCACCAGCGTAGGTATTGACAGCCGACAGAGCGCACACGTATTGACAGCCGACAGAGCGCACACGTATTGACAGCCGACAGAGCGCACACGCGTGAAGCAGGTAGAAGGCAAATGCCACAACTGACTTGCATGGTAAATTACCGTGCTTAAATAGCATACAATATGTGTACTTGCATACTATTGGTTAAACGTGGTTAGACGTGGTTAAACGGCAATTTGCTTTTCTCTCATTGGTGCAACGTAAATAAATTTGAATTTAATTTACGCAATATGTCGGCGATTGATTTGTGTCGTTACAACACTTTCCTCTCTGAAAAAAGAAAAAAAATATTCCTCTCTGCGAGGCTAGATAAGAAATGCATGACAGAGTTCGAACCAAGTTAAGCAAAATATGATGAACCATAAGTGCTGGGCTTAAATATGCTTGTTGGTTGTTTCAACCGTGATATGATGCCAGGTAACCACTAGGAATTGCTACACAAATTGTTAGCTCTAGTGGTCGGTCATACCACGTGAGGCAAATAGAGCAGTGTAAGTTTTGGGAGCCGCAGCGTGAAGATTTCGAGGTAAATCGCCTCTGAATTTACCAGGTTTAAGTTAAAACCTAAGCAGGTTGGATCGTTGTCAATGTGTTTGTATACGACCAAAGGAGCTAGAGTGCTCGACATTGTAGTCATGACATTTGTAGAGTGGTCTTTGTGAAATAGATAAAGTTGAGATATGCATTGAAAGTAGCCTGTACCATGATATGAAGCTGATCACTACTTAGTGTTGCTACACGAAAGCGTTAGCTCTAAGTAGCTGGTCATACCAAAATAGGCAGTGTAATGTCATGTGTGAGAAATACATTATAATGTAAAAATATATATACATTAAAATCAAAGGTAATTGCATAAAATATGTACACAAGCATTGCCTCAGAGATGGCATAATACCAAAGAACTGTTCAAAAATGCTACACAATTGTTAGCTAAGAACAGCTGGTTATGCCACATGAGACAAATACGAAAATTAACGTAAGGTTAAAAAAATTTATAGTTAAATGTTAATGTTTAAAAAAAATTAATTACGCGTTATACAAAGCAGGTTGAGATTGTAGGCAGACGGAGCCTGAGACGTGTGTAGAAGGTTGAACGCTCTCAGGATCAGGTGGTTCGATAAACAGTTTTAACCTGTCTATGCTTACTGATGTCGGTGTAGCGCCTTGCATAATGATGAAGTATTTTGGCTGTCTTAGTAAAATCGTGTAAGGACCGCGATACTTGGGTTGTAGTGGTGCAACAGCATTATTGTTGCGAACAAGTACTCTCTTGCAGCTGTTGAGCTGTGGGTGAACGAAGACTGGACGAGGCGTGTGTCTCGGCTGCTGTTCAGACATGTTACCGAAATGAAGTCGAAGGCGGGTAGCTTCGTTTTGTGGGTCATCTTGTACCGGTAGTAGACGTCGGAGCTGACTAGGCAGGCGTAGATCCATGCCATACAAGAGTTGTGACGCAGACGTTTTAATGGATTCTCGGGTACGAGAACGCATGGCCAGCAGAACTAAAGGTAGTGCATCGACCCAGTTGCCATTAATGGACGAGGATGCTAAAGCTGCTTTGAGTTCCCTACGCATTCTCTCTACCATGCCATTAGCTTGGGGATGGTAGGCAGTCGTCTGGCGTAAGATGTATCCCATGTACCGCAAGGTGGTTTAGAAACGATCAGATGAGAAGCAAGTGCCTCTGTCCGTGATGACCTCATTGGGAACACCGTAATTGGATATCCATGCAGAGATAAAACCGTTAGTTACTTCGTCTGCAGAAATGGTGCCAAGAGGTAATGCCACAGGCCACCGTGTAAATCTATCGATCATAGTTAGAAGGTAGCTGAAACCTTGAACCTTTGTCAGATGAACTATGTCGATGTGGACGATGGCTAGGCGAGAAGTAGACCGAAAATGTTGCAACTTAGAACGAGTGTCGTGTGATCTTGTTTTTCTGACAAATTGCACACTCTGAGACCCATCGTTTAACATTCTGCCGAAGTCTATGACCCCAGAAACGATCTGTAAGAAGTCGGACAGTCGCTTGGCTTCCTGGGTGAGAAATTAAGTGAATTGAATCGAAAACCTTTCTCTGAAGGCTGGTCGGCAGAACTGGCTTGTTGGGCTACGTACCCGTGAAGTAAACAATTGGTAAGCCTTCCCACAGACGGCATATGAACTTGGTTGGGTGACGGGCTATTGATCTTTAAATGTGAATGTCACCGCGTTGTTCAGTTCGCAGGAGAGTTGGCGTTAGTGCAGGTTCACTGAGTGCCATGGAGTTGACAGTGAATGGTGACGGCGAAGGTGGTTGTAGAGAGACGTCTGGCCTAGACAGGGCATCTGCAATGAAGTTCTGTTTGCCCTTGACGTGAAAGGCGTCAAATTGCCATTCGCTTAGATGAGAAAGCTGTCTTTCAACTCTGGCAGGGTACTTGGCGATAGATGAAGTTGCGTTTCGAAGTGCGCTAACTAGTGGTGCACGATCTGTGAAAACAACAAAGTTGCTACTGCCAATGATGCTGATAAAATGGCGCACTGCGTCGTGGATGGCGAGAAGTTCTCGGCCGAAAGTAACGTACCTCGTTTCTACTGGTTGGAGAGTACGCGAGTAGAAACTGATAGGCTTCCGAACTCCGTCGATCTTATGTTCCAAAGTGGCTCCAATAGCGAATTCAGAAGCATCTGTCGTGAGTAGAAATGGCTTTTCGAAATCTGGATGCGTTAGCATTGTGGCGTTTGCTAACGAGTTGATGGCAAGTCGAAGTAATTCCTCGTCTTCGGATGACCAAGCAATGATGGAATTCTTGCTAAGTCCTTTCGGTTCCGCAGGTGCCTGCACAAAGGATAAAGTTGTTTTGAAAGGCCTGGAAGGAACTTGCGATAATAGTTTAGTACACCCAGGATTTTCTGCAAATCGCTCAGAGTCCTTGGTGACTTGATATTCTTGATTGAATTCGTCTTTGACGGCAACGGTTGAATACCTTGGGCGTGATACGATGCCCTAAGAAGAAGACGGATGAAGTTGCAATCTGCGTCTTGTCACAGTTGATCTTGAGTCCGTGGTTGGATAAGCGTGAGAGGACATTTCATAGATGTTTCGCATGAGATTCTAGATCTGGACTGAATACCATAATGTCATCTAGGTATGACATACAATAAGCAGAGTCGTCGCGAAGTATGTTGTCTATGAATCTTTGAAATGTCTGAGTAGCACACTTGAGTCCAAAAGGCATGTAAAGATATTCAAAAAGGCCAAATGGAGGGATGACTGCAGTTTTCTCGATATCCTCTGGTGCTACCGGTATGTGATGGTACGCTTGTCTGAGATCAATCACTGAGAAGAAATTGCTGCCGTTGAGTTTTTCAAGTAAAGTGTTGATATTTGGAATAGGATATACATCAGATTTTGTCACTGAATTTAGCTTACGGTAGTCTCCACAGGCTCTGTACGATCCGTTTGATTTTGAGACTAAGTGCAGTGGTGACGCCCATGAACTTTTTGATGGTCTGATGATTCCCTCTTCCAAAAGCCTTGAGAATTCTTCTTGAGCAGCTTTCAGCTTAGCAGGAGCCAGTGGTCGCTTCTTGAGTGCAATAGGTTGTCCTTCTGTGACGATATGATGCATCGTGTTGGAGACTCGTAGCTCTGACTTGTTAAGATCGAAAAGCGATTTGTATTTTCGAAGAGCTACTGATATCTCTGCTGAATGATGCACTGGGGTTGGCTGAATGACCTGTAACTCCAAACGCTCGGAGGCAAGTGTCCAAAAGCTTTGTTCAAGTCCGGTGGAGGGGTCGATGATCTTTTGATTGGCAAGATCAACAATGAGCCGAAATTTTAGAAGGAAATCAAGGCCTATTATATTATGTGAGACCTTGGAAATGATGAAGTTGTGGGAAAATTCACGTCGTAGACCTATGTTGAGTGTGCGGTATTGGCAGCCATAAGTTGGTATGGGCTCGCCTGTAGCTGTTGCGAGAAGAACGCCTAACGACATCTCGGCCATTGAATCACCTTTGAGAACTGAGACTGCCGCACCTGTGTCTACGATGTACTCTTCGCCAGTTTTGAAATCAAGAAGGTGCAGAAGTTCGTTTGGCTGTTTGGCCGGGTCATGCAAACAAGTAGGCTGGTGATTGCGACCGGCATTGTCTATTTGGTTCTCTATGTGAAAAATTCGGCGTGGACGAAAAGAGTCAACAGGGATGTCGGATTGTAGTTGGCTTCTTCCCTGTAGCGCCGTTGATGCCGTTGATGTGCAGAAAGTACGGTCTTCTGCTTCCTGCGCCAGACGTTTCCCGATACTGATGCACCCTTGTGCCTGCGGTCTGTTGTCCTCTCCGTCAGCTGTGGAAATTGACACTCATTCGGAAATTCTTTGGAACGACAAAGACAAACTTGGCAAGCATAAAAAACTTCTGGTGGTTATAACACCAGTTCTTTGGGACATATTTATTAAAGGATTGCGGAGATCTCGATCGCCGCCTACCATTATAATTTGACTTGGAAACAAATTTTGGTCGAGCATTCACTTGATTTATCTCGGATTTGGTAATGGCCAATCCTTCTAGAACTTTGGCCATGTTCGCCACTGTTCTCTCTAAAGGGGAGATTCTATCATCTTGCGGGGGTGAAGAAAAGGATGATGGATTCACTTTGGGTTCCAAAACCTTATATTCTAACTCACATCTCTCAGATAAGTCATCTATAGAGAGAGTGTTGGGGAGCTGTCTGGCAAAGAGTTTTAATGTTTGAGGAAGATTGTTAATAAAAACAACCTTAGCCTCATGGTCAGAAATGTTGCTTTTATACCAACGTTTCCGTAATTCCCTCAGTATTTCTATGGGGCCAAGATTTGGCATATCTAACTGCACATATTTGTTTATTATCTGCTCAGTTTCCGTGGGTCCAAGCAAGGATTCTACCTCGTTTTGTAGGCCCAAAATGGGATTAAGTAGCTTCCTAATGGCCTCAAGCTTAGGATAAATCCATCGCTGCAATTCAGAAGGTAGTTTAGCAAAAACCTTCGACAGTTTTTGATGACTGTCATAATCAGGAAACAAGGAGAAAGCGGAGTCTACGCGCATAAAGAATAGCTCACTATCTCCATCCCAAACAGGAACATCAATATCTAAAATTGGACCTGACATTTTAGCAATCTTACGGGATCTTAAAAGCATAAATTTATAAGCAATATGAAAATATATAAATATACTTTAACGAAACGCTTACCCACAAACAGCTTCCACAGTTGAATAAGAGCAGAACAAAAATTCACTGTTTCCAAAAATCCGAAGTTGAGTTGTTGAGTACGTACGGTGCCGTTTTGTACGTAGAAAAGATAAACAAAGGCCCCGTTGGCCTTTGATGCCGATGTGTTATTATTATCCCCACAAATCCACGAATATATACCCAACAGATTTCCCAGAAATCCACGATCAAAGAAAACACAAATGTCAATCTATTATTATTATATCCCCCCAACACAAACCACGAATATATATATATATATATATATATATATTCAAAAAAAATTCACAGATGGCCACGATCACGGTAGATAAAACGCAAATCTTAATCGATTTTTATCCCAAATAGATGGAAAAGGAAGTCAATTTTATTTATACCAAAAAAATCAGAACAATAATCAATATCCTGGCGCGGTCGCCAATTTTGTAAACGCCCCGGCTTCAAGTAAATGCCGTACGACGTTACAAACTCGGTTAAGGTGCTCTGAATAGAGATTAGTTACTGATATGGGGGCCCTTAAGAGGGCCTGGTAATACGTTCTCTTGAAGTCTTCAGAGTTGAAAATGTCCTAGAGCCTTGGGTGGACTCTGGTTGAGTTGTCGCTCCCGTGGTTGAGCTGTGATCGCGTTGTCGATGGTGTCCTGCAGGTCCTGCATTCAATTGGCTCGTCTCTCCGGTATCCCGCAACAAGACGAGTCACGGATGTAGTTAGTTGTTGGTGAAACTATCAAATCACCAGCGTAGGTGTTGACAGCCGACAGAGCGCACACGTATTGACAGCCGACAGAGCGCACACGTATTGACAGCCGACAGAACGCACATGCGTGAAGCAGGTAGAAGGCAAATGCCACAACTGATTTGCATGGTAAATTACCGTGCTTAAATAGCATGCAATATGTGTACTTGCATACTATTTGTTAAACGTGGTTAAACGTGGTTAAACGGCAATTTGCTTTTTTCTCATTGGTGCAACGTAAATAAATTTGAATTTAATTTACGCAATATGTCAGCGATTGATTTGTGTCGTTACAATACAGTCAAGTATTTAAACAAAGAAAATTCTGGAAAATAAATGAATAAATTCTTTTTAAATAAAATTCGTTTCAATCAGCCAATGTTTTTTAAATTTATCAATTGGTCACTTTAATTTTGTCGGAGGAAATATCTTCCTCTACATACACCACCTTCTCAAAAAAAGACGGCTAGTAGTAGACGTAATCATCATTCTTTGGCTGACGTTGTACTCTTCCAGAACGAGTTCTTCATATTGGCGCCCCTGAAGTCGGCATCGCGCCCTGTACAGTTGTCACTGGTTCTTCTTTTTCATCTGGTATTGCCAAACAGTTTTCATTCTGTGAATCGGTAGAATAAAATTTTGCTATATTCGTCAACGTGCCTTCTAAGTTCTGCATTTTGTTATGTGTCTGTATGATGGGATTTCACACATCAGATTCGTCCATCGAATGATGGTCATTCAACGCATCTGATAATTCAGTCCTATCGTCTAACCAGTTAAACTGGGGAATGCAACGATCCAACGTAACACAATCTTTGATGACATTTTTTAGTCATTCTTCTGACCTTATATGGCCCTTTGTAAAATGGTGTCAGGCAATTCTTCCTATTTTCATTAGTTACATACACATGCGAAGCCGATCTTTGATCATAGGACACATAGCACTTGGTTTTTGCTTTTCTAGTTTTGGTCGGATTCATACGACACATCTTATCTCTAATTGCTCCTACAAACCAACCTACATAACTAGAAGCCCAATCAAGACTACTTGGAGTTCCTATTAGGAGATGTCCAGGCAAACTTAATGGTTCTCCATAAAACAATTCTTCTATTGAAATACTTCATTGTGCCCTAGATCTGTTGCGCATGGCGCGTAGTACTATAGGAAGATCGTGTATCAAGCTTGTTTCACTAGTACACCTTAATGAAGCTGTCAGTTCACGATGCAGCCTTCCTACCATCCCATTTGATCGTGGATTTTATGCGCTAGTATGCAATACAGTTGTTCCCATGGTGTTAAGAGATCTTTCGAGAAGCTCGGGCACAAATTGACTACCTTGATCACTAGTGGCCTTTTTCGGAACACCATAACACAATATCCAATTATGTAGAAACGCAAACAAGACTTCTTGCGCTGTCATATCTTTTAAAATCGCCACTTAGAATTGGCGACTAAATCGATCTACCATAGTCAGCAAATATTTGTGGCCATTAACCTCAGGCATTTCGACAATGTCTATATGTACGTGTCTGAACCGTCCAATTGGTATCCCAATATTCTGTATCCCGCTTCTGGTATGTCTCCACACCTTACACGTTTGACACTTGGCACAGGCTCTTACCCATACCCGTATGTCTTTAGACATGTGCGGCCATAGTATCTGTCATTAATTAATCGAGTGGTGGCTTTAATGAATGGAAGTCCCATGTCGTGTAATACTTGGATAATTTTAGCTTGTAACTCCAACGGCACATATGGTCGTGGTTGACTTCTGGACGTTTTACATAACAACCACTTGCCACTCAGGAGCTTACGAACATATCCTGGTCTTTTGGACAAGACTAACGTAAAGGGATCCAATCCTTGCGCTTTCTCAATTAGACTAACAAAATCATTCGTAAAATAATTTAGATTCTTCAATGGACCTTGAAATATTAGCTCGATATCGGCTTCATTCGGTCTACTACGTGCATCGGCTACCACATTCTCTTTACCAGCAATATGGGACACAGTGAAATCGAACTCTGATAACCGGGTTATTTGGGAATTTACTCTACGAGAGTATTTAAGCCTCGCTGTTTTACCAAGTATACTAATCAACGGCTTATGATCGGTCAATAACTTAAATTTATGGCCGTCTAAGAAATTCTCAAAATGTAGCACTGCTGTATACACTGCTAGAAGCTCTTTACCAAACGTATCATAACGTTTTTCTCGATCATTAAGCTTACGGCTATAAAACCCAATCGGTCTTACTATGTCCTGATATCTTTAATGTAGCACTGCCCCTATTGCTTCATCTGAGGCATCTGTGATTAGCTCGAGAGGTTTCTCCCAATCTACATGTGCTAATGTGGTAATGTCCCTTAGCATTTCCTTGGCCTTCTGGAATTTTTCTCGGTCTTCTGGACTCAAGTTTATAGGCCAAGACTTCTTGATCGTGCTCTTTTCAGGAGAAAGATGTTGTGTCAACGATCCTAGAATTCCGGCTAGACCTGGAATGAATCGACGGTAATAGCTGATCATGCCCAAGAACCTTCGCAGCTGGCGCACGGTTCGGGGCTCCGTAACGTCCTTAATAGCTTGGATCTTATCTTCCAAAGGTTTAATTCCGTCTTTGGAAAGTATATGATCAAGATATTTAACTGAAGAGCATCCGATGTTACTCTTATTAGGTTTGACCACTAATCCATATTGTTCCAGTCTGGTCAAAACCGTTTCCAAATGCCTACGATGCTCTATGTATGTACACCCTCGCAAATGGACAATTCTGAAGGATTTCTTCAGCCAAACGCTGGAATGTCTGACTGGCATTTTTCAAACCCCCTTTTCGCGCAATTGGTGAAATTCAGACAAAGCAACTTGGTGCTTGTGGTGTGCCAATGGTTAAGCCTTTGGTGAGCAAGGCAATGGAGCCACCAATTCTATTTGGTGTTCTACTCCTGTCTTCAAACCTATCCTTTTGGCACTGAAAGGTTGAAACACTGCTAGGTGCTTCTCGATTATATCGGCAAAGTCATGTGCGACTGTTGGGCGAGAGAAAAGGACTGTTCTAACTGCCGACGTGTTATACTCAGTATGTGTTGATATATCTATGCCTTCTGCGATAGTCCTAGCTTTTGGGTCTAATGTCAGCTTAAAATGTGTCAAGAAATCCATGCCAATGATATGGTCCTTGACATCGGCTACTAGAAAATTCCATAGGAAAGAAGATTTCTGGCCTAATTTTACCGACATTTCTTTCATCCCTTTTACTTCAATTGGACTACCGTTAGCGGCCCATAGTTGATAATCAAATGTGGAGCAATCTGCTTCCACCACGTCTGACCTAACTATGCTTACCTCAGCACCCGTATCGATGAGAAATTCCAGTCCAGATAATTCATCTTTTATAATGAATTTGTTGCTGGATAATCCGGCAATGTTTTCCAGATCTCCGCTTAGTAAGAATCTGACTCTCTTGCCCCCTGTATCGGTGCTATTTGGTCTTGTCGCATTTTTAACTTTTGCCTTAAGTATGCCTTTTAAAGGCATATCTGGGAGCCTTTGCAATGGAACCCCCCTTACGGCTCCTACTAGCGGGGTTTTATCGTTTTCCCGGTGATGGATTTTTCTCTACCTGTTTCGTGCTTCCTTTCCATCTGGGTCCACCTAATCGCGGGTATATACAATTCTAACCTTGGCACTTTGCACTTCGTCCGTATTCACAATGTGCCTTACACCATCCGCGTGGCCCTTCGAAGCGTTGACGCGAGTGACTCCCTCGACGTCTAGTATATCTATCCTGACTCTGAAGTTGCAAAATGTCTTGACGTATACTAGCAACTTCTCAACATAAGTAACGCAAGGTTTCTTGTATAGTCAGGTTGGTTTCGGCATCTGCCCTGACTGGCTGCACCATGACAGAATCTGCTGTTACAGCATGTATTTGTGGTTCCTGCTGTTTATACACTCCGTCTAACCATCTGAGTTTAGTTGGCCAAACAATGCTCATTGCATCAAATACTTCTAATGTGGTTCTAAGTCTAGATGGTAGCTCAGCTGTAAAAATAGAATTTACCACATGTCGGGATATATTCAACCTGGAAGCTTTCGTGTAAAGGCGTTCGTAAAACTCGGATTGTAGTTGACGCCCCATCTTTTCTAAGCGTAATAATTCACACATTTGTGCAGATCTTCCAGGCTGATATCTTTGTTGGATTTCGGCCATTAAAAACTCAAATGCATTAATCGGTTTTTCCTCTACAGTTCTGTCTCTGAAATTTTCCAAGGCGTTTCGGAAATTCTCAGGCAATGCCATCTATGCCGCAACAAATTTCTCCATAGGGTTTACGATATTATAAGCGCTAAATATCATTTGGGCACCCCCGACCTAACTTGAGTGTTTTTTAGATTTATATTGTGGTAAACTGAATGTTCTTGGACTGGCGCGGTTCCCAAATTTTGTAGAGGCTCCTAACCTATTAATGTCTGAGAACCTCATAATTTATAGATCGTTATCAAACTTTAATTGTATAATAGAATCTGACAAGCTTGTACTTTCATTCATTTCTTTTAAATTCATACCTGCTATGTCTTGAGCTAACTTGCTAGTGTCTTCAAACTTAAGATGAGCATCCATGTCGATCGTATTTAATTAATTATTTGATACTTAATGTTAGGCAATCGGAATGTGAAACCTTTCGCGTTACAAACACCCGAACAAATAATCTGGAAAGAAATAGACGTGAAAAACAGAATTATTAAATTACCTGTTCCAGAACGTCCACAATATATGCGGTAGTAAGAATATAAGGCAGTGTTAGCAGGAATTTATTAAGGAAATTGAGTAAACGAAAAATGGAGGAAATGAAATAAAGGCAGCATGCCGAGCAAGTTAAAACCAGTCACGTATAGAATACCCGAAAGCTGAAATTGCACACAATTCAAAGTATTTATACAGTCAAACATTAAAACAAAGAAAATTCTGGAAAATAATGAATTATTTCTTTTTAAATAAAATTCGTTTCAATCAGACTAGGTGGTTTAAATTTATCAATTAGTCACTTTAATTTTGTCGGAGGAAATATATTCCTCCACACCGAGTTTGTAACGTCGTACGGTATGTAAACGCCCCGGCTTCAAGTAAATGCCGTACGACGTTACAAACTCGGTTAAGGTGCTCTGAATAGAGATTTGTTACTGATAGGGGGGCCCTTAAGAGGGCCTGGTAATGCGTTCTCCTGAATTGTTCAGAGTGTGAAGATGTTCTAGAGCCTTGGGTGGACTCTGGTTGTTGTTGTTCTTCTTGTAGAGTTGTAATCACGATGTGGATAACGTCGTTCAGGTTCTGCAATTAATTGGCTCGTCTCGCTGGTTATACCGCAACAAGATGAGTCACGGATGTAGCCAATTGTTGGTGAAACTATCAAATCACCAGCGTAGGTATTGACAGCCGACAGAACGCACACGCGTGACGCAAGGTAGAATGAAAATGCCACAACTCACTTGCATTGTAACACGCGGCTCCGTGTTACAACCCAACGAAGATCAATTTTTACAAACGCTGTGCTCTTTAAGATCAAATATTCTAACTCTGTCCTTAATCAATATTTCCCTTAGCTGTGATTTTAGGAACAATCCTTTCTAGTCTCAAGCAGTTTTAACCGATATTTCTTAAACTGAAATTTTATGTGTAATTAATAGTGTTTTTATAAAAAGAACAGAACCGCGCTGGGAACGAAAAAAACACGCGGTGGACTATTGGTCATAGTGAACTTATTCCTATTAGTTTGACAATTTGGATTATCCGAACTTCAGAGAATAATATATTAATATCATGTACTGAGATAGAATCGTTACAAACGGTGATCTTAACACTTGTGAGTTGTGTCATTGAAGTCCTTAAACGATTTACATTCTTTTTATAGTGATAACCTTTAACGATGACTTTTTCCATGTATCATTTGTTTTAAATCGATGGCATAAATGTTGAGCAATTCAGACCTTTGTACGCGAATAACTGATTGAGCATAAAACAATTTTCTATGATAAACTTAAATCACTTTTATTTTTGACGTCTAGAAGACGGACAATTTAGCTTAATTGTGAATGACATTTAAATCATATTTTTGCATAAAAACCATTTTTACAGCTGACAAACATATATTCAATTTAGACTAACTGAGATTAGTGTTTAAGATATAATTTTACATTAAAAAATCTGTATTATTGCCATCCAACTCCTTCAATCCAGATTAACAGTGAATTATATTTATGTGCTACATTGGTGTAATATATACATGAAACCTTTCTTCAGCCTTCTAATATTAACCATCTGAAAAGGAACAGACTGATTGAATGCTCGGGTACTAATAATAACAACCATTGATAAGTAGTAGGGGTACAAAATCAGGAACGAGAAAGCAACAGCAAAAAGACCCCTACATTATGGTGCCCCGGTTCGTCGAACTCACAGCCAGCAAATAAATAACAAATATCTAGAGTTAAGAAATTCAAGCAATTTGGATGACTACTACAAGATAAGTTAACTCTAAGACACATATCACAGGAAAACACCCTCTCGGGATTACAATGCTCGAAGACAGCTGCACGATGGCGGGTGAGGACGATGTTACACTGCCATCAGTTCTCGACAACACTCATACACTTAAGATGAGGGCCAGTTCAGGAAATACAGGTAGCCCGAGGGTGAGCCCAGCAACAAACCGCATCACCACATGGACACAGTATAAAATATGTCAATTTGATCCAGAATACCTTGATGCGTGGGTCGACGATGTCACTTTACTGGCCAAGGTGTCCAACATAACAGACGAGGGCTCAATATTTCTGAGGGCTTGGGAGACGATTCCAATATCTTTCAGACACGGACTCAAAGATATACTGCATCAATACACTGAGGGCACATGTGCACAGCCATGGCAGAGCCTGCAACGCGCCGTCAAGCAACGTTTGACACCAAATCGAGAAGACAGGCTTACAGAATTAATGAGCCAGATGTCCCTAGGTAGCCGCACGCCTTCTGAGCAAATTAGGGAAATGGAGCACAAAGCCTTAGAATTCAAACTGCCCAAGGAAGTCGTAATGCGACTGTTCATACAGAATCTCCCACCGGCACTACAAGAGATGGCCACGTTCTTGCGCGAATCCCTCGAAGTACAGGATGACGTTCTGCCGGCACGTCTAGACAAGTGGTGGAAGAAACACCACCACAGCCTACCGGCCCAAGAGAAAGTCCACATCACCCCAAGAATGTTCGAATCACAACCCACCACATCACCAGCCGGAACAAATGTCACGAATGAACGCCTCATCAGCCTGCTCGAGAACCTCACCATAAGGCCAAATTTGGCCTCAGTCGATGCCATCCAAAACAGACGCGACCAGAGCAGGCGTGACCACCGTCGTCCACCGACTCGGAATAGCGCCAGGAGGTCGACGTCGAGAAACCGAACCACAGTGCCACAGTTACCAGCGGAGTGGAGTCCGAATCATCGCAGCTATGGCCACTCCACACGTTACTGCCTCGGAAACGGCTGCACCTTCCCGCGCACAGACGCGACGTTCAGATGGGCGCGGTCACCCTCAACAATTCAGGAGGATACGCCCGTAGAAGGCTCGGAAAACTGCTGGTGTCAGCCTCCACTGCGGCGGTAGAGGCTGATCACCCCAAGATCGCTGGCCGCTCCTCGTCTGATGTCTCGAAGCACGTTGCTTTCGCAGTAGAGCGCAATCAAACTATTGTATTTACAGCGACGGCTCCAGTCAAGTCATGCTTCAAACGCCCAAATGCCAGCAACCAGTCTCGTCGTCAGTTGCCACTATCAACATCTTTTCTCATCCGTGACGCAACCTCTGGCGAATTATTTCTCATAGACACTGGATCAGATGTGAGCTTACTACGTCACAATTATTTCGAACCCACCCACCCAGTCGACACCAGCAGTCTGACATGCGCCAATGGTTCCAACATAGCGACGTTTGGGGTACGAGTACACACTATCTCGTTCTCCAACTCAAAAAGATGTTTCAATTATCCGTTCATCATCGCCAAAACGACACGGAACATCATTGGACGTGATTTTCTCGAACACTTCGACCTGACCATTCGTCCAAGAACACGAGAGATACGCACTGCAGACAATCAGTTGCTTACATCAGCGTTAAAACATACGACTCGCGCCGAAGCAGTCGCATCCATACAGCTTATTCCTTCAGTTCCTCATGTACCACAACTGGACGAGGTTCTGAAACGTCATGAAGAAAGTTTCAAACCTATTTCCTTCATGCCCGACCTCAAGAGGAAGCGGGCTATCACAGCCCACCGTATCATCCTGTCGAAAACACTTCATCATCCTCCACGAGCACGTCCATTGGCACCACACAAACATAAGGCTGCCGAGCAAGAATTCGTCACACTACGTCAACAAGGCATCTGTACACGATCCAGCTCACCTTTTGCGTCGCCTGTGGTAGTAGTACCAAAGAGTGAACCAGAGACATTCAGAGTGTGCGGGGATTATCGTATTCTCAATTCTTGCACACAGTCTGATTCGTACATCCTGCCAAATCCGGCCGACCTACTCCGATCTGCTATCGGTCATGCTGTGTATTCGAAACTTGACTTAGTAAAAGCATACTATCAAGTACCGATGGACAAAGACTCAGTAGCATATACTGCACTCAGATTCACCGGAGGTGGCACGCACGAATATCACTATATGCCATTCGGTCTCAAAAATCCCTCGCAAACATTCCAATGCGTTATGAACGAAATACTAGATGGTCTACCATTTGTAATTCCATATCTAGACGACATCCTGCTATTCTCTAACTCAATGACCGATCATATACAACATATTGAGATCCTGCTCACACGTCTAGAAGACTATGGCTTCCGACTTCATGGCAATAAATGCGTCTTTGCACAGAAATCAATTGAATTCCTTGGTCATCAAATTTCCGAAGAAAGCATGACACCTGTACCTACTAAGGTTCGTGCTATTCAAGATCTACAGCCTCCAACCACCGTTCGGGAATTACGACGATTCTTGGGCAAGATGAACTACTATTCTCGATTTGTACCCTGCCTTGCCAAGATTCTGGCACCTCTTCACAAATATCTCGTGCCAGAAAACCGTTTCGTCAAGAAATCACAACCGATTTAGCTCAACGTGGACGACATGCAGGCTTACGAGGATGCCAAAAGGGCCCTATGCAAAGCGACCATGTTACATTCCCCGGATTGGTCTCAACCTTTCGAATTGATAACGGACGCATCCGACGTTGCCATAGGCGCAGTACTTCAACAATCCATCAATGGAATACACCAGCCTATCGCTTTCTATTCGCAAAAACTTCAACCTCGCGAGACGCGATATGATACATTAGGAAAAGAATTACTTGCAATCTACCGGTCGATCCTACACTTCCACACCTATCTGGATGGCCGAAAGTTCAAGATCTACACTGACCATCTTCCGCTACTTCCGATACTGAGAGGAAAGAAAGAATATTTATATTCACGACGTGTCAACTCGCAACTTACACGAATACACGAGTATGGTTATGAAGTCACTCATGTTAAAGGATCAGAAAATGTGGTCGCAGACTCCCTAAGCCGTTCTGCAGATCTTTGTGCCTCAATACTGTATCCTTCACCTATAAGCATTCAGGAATTGCAAGCAGCTCAGCAAGATGATATATCACTTCGGACATTTGATGTCAATCGACTGAAATCACTTGATTACGACGGAACCCTACTGCAGTGCGAAATAACTGACGTGGGCCCTCGGCCGTTTATACCTGAAAAACTCCGTCACAAGATCTTCGAAGTCTACCATTCATTGAGCCACCCATCTGGCGAAGCATCAGTAGAAATTCTATCCAGAACGTATTTTTGGCCTGGCATGCGACGAGATATCAAGATGTGGTCAAAACAATGTCTAGAATGTCAGAAATGCAAAGTGACGAGACACACCAAAACAGCGCCACAAGTCATTCAAGTGCCCAAAGTCCGATTTACACACATACACGTTGATCTGGTAACCTTACCTGCCGTGAACAACATGCTATAACTACTGTCAATACGGGACCGCACCACTCGATGGTATGAGGCCATACCACTTCCAGACATGAAGCAAGAAACTGTCAGTTATACTCTAGAGCTCAATTGGTTCGCTCGGTTCGGTGCTCCAGCTGAAGTGACAACCGATCGTGGCGCACAATTTCTCGGAGAGGAGTTCACAGCCCTACTGCAATACTACGGTGTCAAACACTCCGTGACCGCGGCTTGCAACCCGAGAGCAAATGGTTTCGTTGAAAGACCACACCGAGAACTGAAAGCGGCGCTCAAGGCTAGCCAAGAAGAAAATTGGCTTGCGGCTCTACCGAAAGTACTCCTATCAATGCGTACAAGACCTCGTGAGCCGATCAAATGTAGCTCGGCTGAAATGGTATTTGGCGAATGTCTACGGCTTCCTGGCGAACTAGTCCGATCACGCTCTGAAACTGCATTAACGATGAACGATCCAACATTTCTGTTTCCACTTCGCAGTTTTCTACAGTATAACGCTCAGAATCGGCCGATCTGTCCTACACGTCAGCAACATGGCCCAATCTATAAACGCAAAGATTTTGATAGCTGCAAATGGTTCTTCATCAACAACGATATGGATAACAGGATTTTAGCCAAACCGAAGCGCGGTCCTTATCGTGTGTTAGATCGACGTCAGAATTACATCATTCTGGAGATTAATGGCAAAGCTGAAGCGGTCTCCAAGCACAGACTATCCCAGCCGACGTTGATCCAGATGACCCGCTGTTTCGCGATGTAGACCTATCAGGCGGTGAAGAAACGAGAACGCCACCCCCAGACAGTCTTGCTAACATCAGATTGACGCCCGACGTCCCATCAACAACCGAGCCAACTGAAGCCGTCACGTCGCCGCGAGATATAGAAGAACCAGAATCAGTGTTGTCAGAGCCAAAATCAGTCATTACACGGTACAGCAGAGCAATAACACTTCCTGGAAGGTTAGCCCCCTTCATGGTGTACTAATTTTCATTGTCGGAGGGGTGTATGTAACACGCGGCTCCGTGTTACAACCCAACGTAGATCAATTTTTACAAACGCTGTGCTCTTTAAGGTCAAATATTCTAACTCTGTCCTTAAACAATATTTCCCTTAGCTGTGATTTTAGGAACAATCATTTCTAGTCTCAAGCAGTTTTAACCGATATTTCTTAAACTGAAATTTTATGTGTAATTAATAGTGTTTTTATAAAAAGTACAGAACCGCGCGGGGAACGAAAAAAACACGCGGTGGACTAATGGTCATAGTGAACTTATTCCTATTATTTTAACGATTTGGATTATCCGAACTTCAGAGAACAATATATTAATATCATGTACTGAGATAGAATCGTAAAAAACGGTGATCTTAACACTTGTGAGCTGTATCATTGAAGTCTTTAAACGATTTACATTCTTTTTATAGTGATAACCTTTAACGATGACTTTTTCCATGTATCATTTGTTTTAAATCGATGGCATAAATGTTGAGCAATTCAGACCTTTGTACGCGAATAACTGATTGAGCATAAAACAATTTTCTATGATAAACTTAAATCACTTTTATTTTTGACGTCTAGAAGACGGACAATTTAGCTTAATTGTGAATGACATTTAAATCATATTTTTGCATAAAAACCATTTTTACAGCTGACAAACATATATTCAATTTAGACTAACTGAGATTAGTGTTTAAGATATAATTTTACATTAAAAAATCTGTATTATTGCCATCCAACTCCTTCAATCCAGATTAACAGTGAATAATATTTATGTGCTACATTGGTGTAATATATACATGAAACCTTTCTTCGGCCTTCTAATATTAACCATCTGAAAAGGAACAGACTGATTGAATGCTCGGGTACTAATAATAGCAACCATTGATAAGTAGTAGGGGTAAAAAATCAGGAACGAGAAAGCAATAGCGAAAAGTACCCCTACAGCATGATAAATTGCCGTGCTTAAATAGCATGCCCTGTTTACTTGCACACTATTGGTTAAACGGCAAGTTTCGCCTTTTTCTCAGTGGTGCAACGTAAATAAAATTTAATTTAATTTACGCAATATGTCGGCCATTAATTTGTGTCGTTACAGGTATTTACTTGAAGCTGGGGCGTTTACATTACTATATGTCTTATTTTATTAAGGTAATGTAAACGTCCCAGCTTCAAGTAAATGCCGGACGACGTTACAAACTCGGTTAGAGTGCCATAAAATAAAAAGTTAGTACTGTTGTGGGGCCCTTAACATGGCCGGTTGACTTTGGTTGTGGTGCCTTCTGTTGTGGCGTTGGAATGTCGCTGAGTAACTCCGTTGAAGTTCTGCAGTAATTGGCTCGTCTCTCTAGTTGTACAGCAACAAGATTGGCGTTACTGATGTTGCCAATGTTGGTAAAGCAAGGCCAAAATCAGCGTATGTGAAAGGTGGGAGACAGCACATCGGAGAAACGCACAGTAGAAGGTAAAAGCGACAACTGAATTGCATGGTAAATTCACCGTGCTTAAATGACCATGTAATAGCCATATATGGCTACTTGCACATTATTGGTTATTGTATATTTTCGCTTTTTTCGCATTGAATTTAATTTACGCAACATTTCGGCAATTTCTTGTGTCGTTACAGTAAATTAAATTTAATGATATTTTTGAAATTGTTCTTAATGGATCATTTCTATATTTTTACGATAAATTTTAGATTCATTATCGACAGGTTGTTCTATTCTTTAGGCTGTTAAATTTGTATTAATGTTTGCTTAATAACAAAATTTGTAAACACTGTCCTGAAAAATATAAATGATGGAGATTTTTGTCTGAGGAGATATGTTCCTCTACAGTTCTTCGCCTACAAAATTGTTGTACATTTTTACTTTTATTTCCATCTTGGTAAATGCAAAGTTTTTACATAATTGCCTACTTTATCATTTATAATTCCTATATGGAAGATGTAAATGATGAAGAACTGACCAAATTTTTGGGGGTTTCCGGTTTTGGGTAGCAAAAAGACGGCGAAGAAATTTGACTTCGCTGAAATATTTCAAAAGGCAAAATCTGAAGCAAAAGAGCGTAATGCTGTAAATAACGAGAGAGCGCTACAAGGTAAATTTAATTGTTATATTTTTAGAAATTTAGATGACAACAATTCCCTTCCTCAACTCCTCAACTTGCTATTAAATACTTTGCAAGTCACAATTTCATTTACCTCCAAATATCCTACCTTTGATTTGTTATTTCAATGGTCGGGCCTGTTGGCCTTTGATGCCAAATAAATGTATTATTATATTATTATTAAATTAGTAATTTCAACGATACACTAATTCCGGGAAAAACGCTTGAACCTCCCACTAAAGATGAAGATGATGTCACTGCCGTTGATGAGGAATATTTTGTCCCATATAAGGATCATGGCACAATGCGACATGGTATTAAACAGATAAAATCAGTAGCCGTTGACCCTGCTGGTGCTAGAATGGTGACGGCGGGTCTTGAATTCGATGCTAAATTATGGGATTTTGCTGGAATGGATTCCGATTTTAGATCATTCAAGTTTGGAAGACCTTCGGATGAACATGAAACGCATTATATGGAATTTAGCCCCAGTTGTTTGTTAATAGTCTACTAAATGATTTTTATCGTTAAATACGCAAAATATTTTTCTAGCAATTAACTTAGAATGGTTATGCCTTTCATTGCTTGGTTTTCAGATTTTATTATTATTTTTGTAATAATACATTTATTTGGCATCAAAGGCCAACTGGCCCAATCATTGAAATAACAAATCAAGGGTAGGATATGTGGAGGTGAGTGGAATTGTGACTAGCAAAGTATTTAATAGCAGGGGGAGTGGAAAAGTTATCATTAACAACAAGATAGTTCAATCTGGTGAAAAATAAATATAAGCGAAGTTCCATTTGACTAGACAAGATCAATTGGAGATAGTCCGTGAAGTATCAGATCTTCAAGGTGATTGTGAGATCGAAAACGAAGATGAAGATAAAAGGATGGCGGCCCGGAGGTAGACGACGACCGTTGGAGTCCGTTGTCGTGACGAATGAATTGATGGAGTCGGCAGGATTGAGGCGAGCGAGTCTTGCAAGGAACGCAGGCATCTGTAGAACGTGATCGAGATTAAAATAAGACCAGGGAGAGTCGAAGTCAGAAGCGAACCGTTGGTGAATCGGTAGGGCTGTTGGGTTTCCGGTCCTCCGCTGAAACAAGAAAAAAGAAAAGAGTTGGATGAGCAAAACGTAGTAGAGTATCCGCAACGTGGATATAATGGGGTTAGGAATGGGCTGAGAGGTGGTATTAGTGAATCTTGAAGAAAAAAGAATAAGACAAGAGAGGTAAGAAGATAGGGTGGAGTAAATGTTATGGATTGAGAAGGAACCAGTTTCGTTTCCAATCGGTCGTATCACAAAGAAATTTGTTGAAGAAGTACTGATGGGCTGCCTTTTTGAATTCGTGCTGGGGTAGGAGTGGCTTTGGAGAAGAGATAGATTTTTTGGTATGGTATGCTTGGATAGAAGAGTTACTAGAACGTGTGGCATAGTGGTGACTGGGGTGGGCAAAGCTGGAGAGTGATAAGCAAGTTGTGATCTTGTGGATAAAATAAATGACGCGAAGGTGACGGGTGAACCAAAGCGGGGGGTTGCGCAGTAGGCGCCCGTAGTTTTGGCATTTCGGGAAGACTCGCTTTAGAAATCTGGAGGATACCTGTTCACTAGTATAGGAGGAGGCGAGGGTGAGAGGACAGTAGAATTCGCTGGCGTAGGAAATGAGGGGCAGAACGTAGACCTTGAATAATGTGAGTTGGAGAGTGGGATTGTTAGTCTTAAAACAGATCAGACGGGCCCATTTGAAGAGTTTGGAGGTAGTGTGTGTAAGGTGTGGGGAGAAGTCTAGGGATTTTGAGAATTGAATGCCGAGATGTTTGGCCGAATCTATTATTTCTATGTCGAGGGGGTAGTTGGCAGCCGGGATGGAGCAGAATGGATCAGACGAGAGTCTCATTAAGCGGGTTTTGGTGGGATTTAGTTTGAGTCCGATTTCGCTGAGCTGCAAGTGGAGCGAGGATAGGAGCTCCGATATAAGGGATGAGGAAGGGTTGGAAGTTGTGGGGTTGCTAAATACGATGACCATATCATCTGCATATTTGAACAGCTTGAAAAGAGTGTCTTCAACCTGTATGTGTGCGAGTGCAAGGTTGAAGAGAATAGGACCAAGTACAGAGCCCTGGGGAACACCGGATCGGACATGGGTTGGCCTCGAGAGACTGCTGCCAATTTTTACTCTTGTATATCGATTCCGAAGATAATAGCTGATAAGATTGAGAACATTTCCGCAAATACCGCTTCTCATTAAGGCAGATTCAATTGCTGAAAATGACAGCGAGTCAAAAGCCTTGGATATATCTAGGAAGAGGAGAGTGCACTGAAGCCCTTTAGAGAAAGAAGAGTAGCAATGATCGAGAATACTAACTAAGTTGGTGGAAGATGAGCGGCCGTTCAGGAAACCATGTTGATCATCAAGGAGGTAGAAGTTTTCATGGGACTTAATGAAAGGGTAGATTAGGTTGTATAGGATCCTGTCGAAGATTTTGGTGAAAGAAGGTACGATAGTAATGGGGCGGAGATCTTTAAATGATGAGGTCGAGGAAGAGCCGTTTTTGGGGATGGGAGAGATCGTCGAGCAAAGCCAGTCTGAGGGAAGATAGATGGTTTCGACACAATGATTAATAACATCTGCAAGTAGAGAGAAAACGTTCCAGCCAAGCAGCGCAATCATGCTGACTGAAACACCGTATTGATCAAATTGGTGTTTAGATTTAATGTCTTTAACTGCTTGGGCGACGGAAGCCGGAGAGACGTATAACCAGCGAAGGTTCTCGGAGTCTCAAGGTTCACCATCTCACATATATATATATATATATATATATATATATATATGTTATGGAAAGATCGAGATGCTGCTTTCGTCCCTTATAATCTCGTATACATTGCACTTGACTGGAAATTTCGGCTGAAAAATATCTATGCACCTATGAATCTATTAGTTTTGAAACTTTTGCTAACACAAAATCTAAACAACCTACACATGTGCAGCTGAACTTAATAGAAATATTTTAGTACGTTCCAACTAAAAAATTTTAAAAATAAACTTATTTTCATTTTTTTAATGAGTACATCTTCTTACAACCATATCATGTATTATTTATAAGGTAACGATAAAGCACAAACCGTCTGGATACTCTAGATTAAAATTTTTATAAGTTACATTCTATGATAAGTAGCGAATCTCGAATGCAACTGTGTTGATAAAGACTATAGATTGACGATACAATGGTAAATGCTATTAAAACATGTCCAACGAAATGTTGCAGTCTCTAGCGCAAGAATTTAAAACCTGTTTATAATCCCTTTTTTACTTGATCCAACAATGAACTAAAATCAAGATGTTGGTGAAAATATTTAATTTTGTATGCAATTATGTATTAGGTATTGCGCACCTAGTAACAAATTAGTTCAATTATGACCAGAAGGATTAAACAAAGACAGCATGAACGAAAGGTATATTATCGTGCACATGCATTTTGTGCTTACAAGTGATTCTTCAGTAGGAGCCTGTATTACGCCCTTTACCTACTAAGCATTTTGGTGAGTAATATGAGAAAATTAGATGCTAAAATCTCCTAGACGCATGCTGTGAAACCTGCAGAAGTGAAGTACATCGTATAAAGCCTGAAAATTTGATTCCAACGCTAACTCACTCTATATAATATATATATATAGTATATATATATATATATATATATATATATATATATATATATATATATATATATATATATATATATATATATGTATATACCAAGTCTGTAAAGGATACCAACACTATGGCTATTGTGTCAGTACCCGATACCAACATTATAATACCGAAAGGTACATGATACCAACACGATTTATTTCAATGTATGCTATAGTTCACCAAAATTGAGAATTACAACTATTTCTGAACACCTGTTACTACAGTAAATCCATACACTCTGGCCTTGATCGATATCAATTATCACATTTCGTGGTAATCATGAAATCGTTAAATTAAATATATAACAATTGGGTACTGTTTATGGCGGAGAAATAGTATATATGAAATTATCTATTTGTTGTTGTGTACCTAATAACAAATTATTTAAAATGACCAGATGGATAACGCAAAGACATCATGAACGGAATGTATAATTTCGTGCACATTCGTTTAATGCTTACAGGCGATTCATCAGTAGGAGTCGATAGTACGCTCTTTACCCATTATATATTTGGGTGAGCAATACGGGAAATTGGACGGTACAATCTCTTATACGAATATTTAAACCTGCGGTAGTGAAGCTAACATCATATTAAGTCTTTGGCAATGCTGATGAGTCGCCAGTAATTACGAAACGAACGTACACGAGATTTTACTTTCCGTTCATGCTGTCTTTGTTTTATCCTTCTGGTTATGAATGAAATAATTTGTTACTAGGTGCGCAACACCTAATAAATAATTCCACATATATTAGGTCTCCGCCAAAAACAGCATATACTTGTTATATATTTAATTGAATGATGTCATGATTGCCGCGAATTATAACTGATATCGATCAAGGCCAGAGTGTAACAATGTTCATAAATAGTTATAATTCTTAAATTTGATAAACTATAGAATACATTGAAATCTATCGTGTTGGTGCCATGTACCGACTCGGAAACCATAGTCGTAGTACCACGTACATTCCGGTACTATAATGTTGGTATCGAGTACTGACACAATAGCCACATTTAAATACTGTTTTTTGCGAAGAACTAATACATATATGCAAATATGTATTAGGTGTTACTAGGTTCGCAACACCTAATAGCCACATTGTTGGTATCCTTTACAGTTTCGGTATATATATTATATAGAGTAAGTTAGCGTTGAAGGCGCATTGTCAAGACTTCATATGATGTTAGCTGCACCACTGCACGTTTACACATTCGTCTAGGAGATTTTAGCGTCCTATTTCCCTACATTCCTCACTCAAATATATAGTGGGTAAAGGGTATAATACTGGCTCCTTCTGATGTGTAGCCAGTATGCACGAAACGAATGTGTACGACATTATACCTTCCGTTTATGCTATCTTTAGTTTATCCTTCTGGTCATAATTGAACTAATGTGTTACTATGTGCACAAGACCTAATACATCATTGCATACATATTAGGTTTTATTTTTGAATTAGGATGCAAGATAGGAGTGTATTCAAGCTGAAAATGTTAGGTACTTTAGCATGCACGAAAGCAAGGATGATATCGAATTATTAGGAAAATTTCGTTGCATTAAATTTGGCCACCTCTCAGCAATTCGTGCGAAAAGAATTTGAAAAATGTTACTGGGGTTGCTTAAAAATTTGTCCGTTATGCATAGCAGCATATTATCTGTACCACGATAGTGGATTCCGAGGCTACTGTGGTTTCTTGATCGAATTCACTGAATAAATGCCAACCAAAATTTGCCTCAACTGTCTTGGAAAAGAACTTGAGGAGAAGGTTGTTATTTTAAAAAGTACAGAAAAGGCTAAAACAATTAAGCAGATTGCTGACGCGCATCCATGCAGAGAGCTCTCGTAATGTTGAGGTCTTGGGAGTTCTTGATGGCTATAAGATTAGAAAAGGATTTAATTGTAATAATTAATTAGACTAAAAATGAAACTGCTGGAGTAATGGTTCTACCAATGCGCTCCAACAAATAAGTAGTGCAGCATGGTGGCTCAGTAGTTAGAGCACCAGATTCTAAAGCAGATGTGCCCAGATTCGAGCCCTGTCCGCGGCATATTCTAGACAATTCGTGATGAGTTCCCAATAAGGACGAAACCAATCTACTGGATGAATTTCCTTTTCTACACTATGCAATGCTTAGTTTATACTTACAAATATGTGCAAATAATGGGTCAGATATTCATATCAAGATCTTAACCTTGATTAAATTAAATAAGTATCTCGTCTACATTGTGATTGACCCGCACCTTCACTCTCACAATCCACATTGGTTGGGGCATTCTTGATTCTCTAGACATTCCGAGATCGAGAACAATGATTGTCTGGAACAATGGCAACAATAGAAACAAAATTATCTTCTAGTACTTCTCCGACCACCAATAATGCAATTTTGTTTTGTTTGTTTCAAATCTTTGCTCGGGTACTGGTATCACCTGTAAGCATCAGTCAGCTATGTCAATAAAATGACATTAGGCATTACAGGACTGATATTCAAAAACTTCAAATGAAATGTGCGACTACGAGGTTCATCTAAAAAAAATGGCACTGGAGACGGACCTTGTCTTTGGTTCGATGTTTTTTTCTTTTTTAAAACTTTTGGCTATACTTCGGATACTTTAGCGTTGTTAGAGCATCATAAACCATAAAGGCCACCAAGAAAAGATCAAACTAAGACAGTCTAAATCCCTTATGTGTAATTGGTGACCTTTTATTTACTTACCACACATAACTATGAATTTCTTGGTTATGCAGCAGTGGAGTTTCATTTCTTAATTGATTATATATATATATATATATATATATATATATATATATATATATATATATATATATAAACCTTAAATTGACTAAATTTTGGTCTCAATCACTATTGAACCTCATTATTTAACTGAATTTGTGTAATTCTTTTTATTTTTAATTTCTTTTTCTTTCACATCGCCAAGAATACTTATGACTACAAGACAGCTGCGTGATCAGGTTGCAAGCTTACGGGAATTGTCGCGAAACTATGAACGAAGTTTAGCGCGTAAAGATCGTGTAATTGAAGACCTTATGTCAGATTTCAGTCGTACCAGGAAAGCGGCTGAGACAGCGATGCTGGAAAGCCGTAAGAAAAGTGATGTAAGTCCCCCGTTACAACAAAGGATTTTGTATGTTTTGGCATAACTGGACTGAATAGTATTTTGTGTTTAAACTTATGTTTTGCTTGTAAACAATTTTTGGTCGGTTTGAAACTTCATATTTCATAGAACATTGAAACCTGTATGATTTTTGCTACAGGAAATTAACTAGCGACAAAAAGTGTATATTTGCGAGTTCGGGTTAACTTTGCATCAAGCCCCTTTGCGAGGGAATTTGAAATATTCGTTTATTTGTGCCTATATTTCCACTTATAACGCAGTTTGCCATTTATTTTAATGTGAAAGTAATTGTATGATTTTATTGACAATGGCTAGTTGATGGGTTCATGACTGTTTTTTTAAAAACACGCGTTGTCAATCTAGGGGTTTTTAATGTTCCTTAGTTGAAGCTCTACAATAATTTGGTATAACTTACTGGCCACACTTGCATGGAAAATGGACCATGTTAATTTGTCTTAAAGTTGCGTTCACAGAAATAATGACGAAAGTATTTATAACAAGCCTGAGTAGTTAAGGGACAGTTTTTGGAAAAATCCTTTTTCTGATCGGTTACTTGTTGATAATATATACTAAAGACAGGGGCACCGCAAAGAAATCTAAGACGTCGCATTATTCGGTTCATTGAATTATCCGACAAAAGCAAACCAGCTGCACCTAGCTTAAAGCTGTTAAACGAGAACAAGTTTGTCATTTTGTCTAGCGTAATCATCTGTATATTTGTTACTTTATTAAACTGGTAAATATTTATTGACTATGCACAACACTTCAACATAAAATGGGTTGTTATACTGTTTAATAAACTTCGAGAAAGAATTCTATACTATTTTATTTAAATGAACACTATTTGACAGGTCGTGTCTGAATTTTAATTATAATCTTCAAACGACCTCTATCCAATTGCATATGTTTGAATACAATTAAGTTTTATTAAATCATATTGAATATAGCCAGCTTACGAGGCCCTATTGAATGAAGTGTGAGGGCTTTAACTGAGTCTAAAAAGCGGCAAAGTCTCGACTGTAAAGGATGAATTTTAAACTACTACTATTATAAAGTGACACAAACGAGGTTTTTAACGAACGAGTAGGTTGAAGATATATTCCTAAATATACCAAGGAAGGATCTCATAGAGTTATATCTTTCGAGGCCTGGTCACCCACATGTTCAGTGTGGTTAAAGTCATCAGCAAGAAGTGTAAACTAGAACTAGGAACATTGAATCATTTGTTCAGGAGCATACAAAGAATGCCTGCTATTTGACTTGTTTGCGTTAGATTCGCTTGATCAGCTGCTATATTTACGTGACAAAACAATTTTGACGCCACCTATCTTCTTATGTCACTTAAGCTACTTTGAAAGAAAAATGCCCCAGCCATAAACAATAAATACTGAATCTCTCATTTCTCTTTTTTGTTTATTTAGTAATAATGATAACGCTAATTTCTTAAACGGGATATTTAATATTGTAACTTAGTAATGAGATGCTCAATTTCTGTTTTTTTCACAGTTTATTTGTGTGTCTATGGCTAATCGATATGCTGACCGACGTCTTCTTGGCAAAGTAATGGCGGCGTGGCGTTCAGCACTAGAGCGGAGTTGGAAGGATCGCGTACACGACAAACTACGCCTGGAAGCACAGCAGGTCAATATTCGTCTCACTAAGGATTACGAAGCCCACGTTGACATGGTAAAAAACTAATTATCTGTATGTTTTTGTGCATATCCGTAGATGGAGATCAAGTTCTCTAGAACAGTGGGCATTGAAACCGCCTCTACATGTGTTAGGCAGACATAAACAGATCTCTCTAAACATTAATGGTTTCTCCTATAATGTGCAGGTTTTACCTATTTAAGTGTATCGAGTTGTGTTGGATGTCGGCGTTACGTAAAATTATCCGATTGCGTATTTTATAGTAGCGGACTAATATAGTGCTGTCCTATTCCTTCTGGGTTCTGAGCAAACCACCATAATTATCTCTTTAGTCTAGTCAACAGAATGCGCAAGCAGCCTCCTAAAGCAGTATTTTATTCTGGTTCATCATATATACACACACCATCATCACACATATATATATATATATATATATATATATATATGTATAAATCGTTCGTTGTGCAGGTAGGGATGACAGTAATTTATTTGAATCCTGTTTGCGGATTTTAGTTAAATACCATTAATCATTTTATTCTTACGAAAAAAAGAAAATCCAAATAAAGTAACATGTGCTGTTATTCCGTGTGAATGACTTACGATGGTATTGGTGTTAAATTCAAATCTGCAAACAAGCTTAAAATAAATTACTATTATAACCAACCTAACTATCAATGATCTATATATATTTATTTATTTATTTAAAAAAAAGTATTTACTGAATCGACATTTTCGTGGCTGGATTATGATTATATACCGAGTCAGACTAGATGCCACTCGTATATATATATATATATATTTGTTTTCAGTAAAAATTTACAATTGCATTGTATTAATTTGTTGCGATATGAGCCCGAACTGGGGCACGTTTGGTTTGGAGTGTAGACTCTATCCACTGTGTCACCCATGGCGAATACTACACACAAATTTTCAAATATGCAGTTTGGATTGGATGAACGAATATATATATAGAATAGAATAGAATAGAATATCTTTATTTGGATTCAAACCACACATGTTCCATCAAATAATAAAATTAGAAAATGTACAATATAAAAAGATATCACATCACATATATATGTGCAATTAGTTGTACTGTACAATTTATCAGCATCAGAAAGTTCAGCTGTAAAGAGTGATAGATTCTTCATCAAAATTAGAAAAATTTAAGATATAATTCGAGTATAACAGTTTGTAAGAAAAAAGGTAACCATGACTAATTATTGATTGTATGCATTGTTGATTAACAAGATGATATAATGCATAACCTTTCAGTTTTAATAATACACAATTTGAAGATAGATTCTCGAGAAATTATGTTGCTGAAACACAATTAATCCTGTCTTTTATTTAACCATGAGAATGTATTATCATAATCAAAATTAAAAATATCAGCAGGATTGAACACTTTTTCTAGTTCGGTAGATAAATATTTAAAAGACATTTTAGTTGGAGGCGTTTCTCTAAGCCCCTTTAGCAATTGATTGTAAATTTTGTAAATTTTTAAAAAAGAGAGTAGCTTGCTCGCAACATTCCCACCATTGGTGGTTTGACTTGAATAAAATAGAATAGGAAATCTTTATTTGGATTCAAACCTTACATGTTCCATCAAATAATAAAAATAGAAAATGTACAATATAAAACATATCACATCACATAAATATGTGCAATTAGTTGTACTGTACAATTTATCAGCATCAGAAAGTTCGGTTATAAAGAGAGATAGATTCATCATCAAAAATAGAAAAATTTAATGTATTATTCGAGTGTAACATTATGCAAAAAAGGGAACCATGACTAATAATTGATTGTATGTATTGTTGTTTAACATACTATGTAATGCACAACGTTTCAGTATTAATAGTACAAAACTTGAAGATAGAATCTCGAGAAGTTATGCTGTTGAAAAACAATTAATCCTGTCTTTTATTTAACCACGAGAAAGTATTATCATAATCAAAATTAAAAATATCAGCAGGATTGAACACTTTTTCTAGTTCGGTAGATAAAAATTTAAGAGACATTTTAGATGGAGGCGTTTCTCTAAGCCACTTTGGCAATTGATTGTAAATTTTGAAAATTTTTGAAAAAGAGAATAGCTTGCTCGCAACATTCCCTACCAATGGTGGAGATATTGCAAATTGACCAGATCTAGTTCCAACTTCATGACTCTTTCTTATTGGATTCATATAGGCACCAGTCCACTGGTTCAAATGGAAAACTTTTATGCAATAGCACATCCTCCGAAACCATAAAGGATGCTGTGATACAAACTGTAATCTAGTGGCATATATAGTGCAGGAGATAGGACTTATTTGTTTCACAACTTTTCTTTGTACAGCTTCTATCTTATTAGACAAACCCTTTGTTAAAGGATTCCAAGTAGCAGCAGCATATTCTAATATCGGTCTAATCCATATTATAAACATTTTATATTTTATTTCACTCGATAAAATATTTCTATTTATTAGTGCCCATCTGTTCTTGGCACTGCCTACTATCCTTTCAATATGTCTCTCAGCAGAAGCCGTACAATGAATAGTTATACCTAAATCCTTAATTTCTTGCATAAGTTTAATCTCAAAAACATCATTAATCTCAGCATCATGAAAATAAACATAATTGAAATCAGTTCTGTTACCTATTTTCAAAGCTCTCGTCTTTTTACTGTTTATTCTCAGCCCTAGTGTTAACAAGTATCTACTTAAATCATACAAATCTAGTGTCACATTATTTTTGGAGAATTCAACATTTTTTGGATCAATTGGGAAGATTATTTTTAAATCATCAGCGAATTTGCAAACTCGACCGTTAAGGATCTTAGTTTCCAAATGTGCAAATACAATTTTAAATAAAATGGGCCCCAAGCTTGATCCCTGTGGAACTCCACTCGTTACTCGTTTCGATTTTGATATCAAATCGTTTACTTGAATACTCATTCGTCGATTATATAGATAGTATTTAAGTAATCTAAAAATATTCGGATCAATATTCAACAAACTAATCGCATTCAAAATAGCATCAAATGATATAGAGTCAAAAGCTTTTGAGATATCTATAAATACAATTAATGCATCTAACTTTTTCTCATCTAATGTAATTACATGTTTCCACATAGAGAGAATATTAGTAGTTGTCGACCTGTCTTTTGTAAAGCCGTGTTGGCACATATCAAAATCAGCCGGCAACATACGTTCTAAATGATCTAGTATCAATCGTTCTATTATCTTCAAAAACGAAGGGATAATAGAGATTAATCTATAATCACTGGCGCACTGTGGCTTACTTACTTTTGGCAATGGTTTAGCTACTATCGTTAATATATCAATTGGTAATTTCCCATCCTTCAAAATTCTATTTATAAAATTGCAGAGCGCATTCATAAAATTTAAAGGTAATTGAAGTAGGTTATCAATCGATATACCAAGGTGATCTTTTTGTTTTTTTGATTTTATTTTTAACATTAATTCTATCAATGCATCACTGTCAATAACAAGTCCTAGATCCTGGTTTCCCGAAGGATCAGGTAGATCAATGAAATTGCTTTCGTTATGTGGATTACATAACAATTTGCCAAATACTTCATCCAATTCACAGAGAAATTCATACTCAGTTTTACCCACAGGTAATATAAGCTTTAATTTTTCCTTATATTTACTGTAGTCTGTGAGTAGTTTGTATCCTAGTCTAGGATTGCTTTTCAGTTTGGCCAAAATAATTCTCTCAGATCTTTGACGGATTATCAGCAGTGATGAATTAATTTCTTTATCAATCAATTCTAACCTCATTTTTTAATACTATTGATAAGACTACATTTCATTATATTATCTCGTTTGATTCTTAGCTTACATAACTTCCTATTGAATCTCTTGGGTATAACATCCGTAAATGTAGACGCCCTAAACATATCAGATAATAACAATGAAACAGAAGAAACAAATTCGTCATTATTCATGATAAAAAAACATTCATAATCAATAGATAAGCTTAATTCTCTAAAAAGATTCCAGTTGATTCTGGAACATTGCACGTGCGCACTTTCAAAATTAGGTTTCTGTGCTTTGCTACTCGAAAGGTTCCATTGTAAAATGATTTGTTTATGATCCAATTCTTTGAAGTAATTTACTACATCATAACTGTGTGAGTTCAACGCTTCAACTTCTAAATATACATGATCTAAGCATTCCGAACCTCTAGTTGGTTCCTTTATAATCTGCTTAAGATCATGGTTAGAAAAAAGATTGATTATTTCACAGTCATGCAGCCTATTAAAATCTCCCACCACAACAATATTACCATGGCAGTCCAAAATAGATTGAAAAGAATTGGTAAACATTTGATCATCATATATATTAGCATACGGCGGTCTGTAAACCGCAGTTAAAATCAGGTTATCAATCTGTATCGTTAAAAAATCAATGACAGTATAATATTCACTAGTATGTAGCACTATCGCATTTAATATCGATTTACTATAAATAAGCACTCCTCCACCTCTTTTATCCAAGGATCTGTCTTTCCTAAATAGAGAATAATGGGGAATGTCAAATTCATAGTTTTCAATATCTTTGTTCAGCCAGGTTTCAGTTAAAATTATAAAGTCAAAATTGTTACTTATTATAAAATCACGCAGCAAAAAAGTTTTATTCTTAACACTTCTACAATTAGCATAAAATAAAGAATATGTACAACAAAACTCATCTTTACAGTTTCCGATAGTTACTGGTTTAACTTTTTTGGTTTCCTTATAATTCGTTTGTTGGGTATTGTAGCTATAGTGCGTAGCTGTCTGCTGTCCACCACATTCATTAGTGCTACTCCGTTTTTTATGATTTTAGAATCTACTGATACTCCGTCATTTGTGATTTTAGAATCAACTGACACATCCTTTATAGTACCTTGTTTTGGATTACTTGATCCATTATCTAAATTCTTCTTCAACTTCTTCGCTGCTGACAATTTCCTTTGGAGAAAGGTCTTGTCTCTGCAGATGAATATATTGTGGAAGTTATTACATTCTTCTTTCTTCTTATTGATATCTTCCACTTGTTTGTTTGTCGGCCTCTTTGATAGTTTTATCACAACCGGCCTTGGTCGTTCAGTTTTTTTTCCAACTCGGTAGCATTTCGTTATTTCTGCCTCAGTCGTATCTTTGATTAAATCATTTAACTTCACAACATCATTCGGGTCAGCATTTTCATTAAGATTAAATAATATTAACTGCTTCTGTTTTCCAATCCTAGCAGAAACTTCATTGGATAATATATTTAATATTTCATCTCCTGAAGTGCAGTTTTTTGTTGATGTATCATCATCTACTGTTATTTCAGCTAGCTCAATCCATGGCACAACATCGAGCTTTAATTTATCCACCTTCTCGTTTAACGCCACGGTCAAATCATCAATTTTTGCGCTTAAGTATTCATTTTTCCTTTCCACTAACTCTCATTTTTCTGCATGTTTACTGACATTCGACTCCAGCTCAGACATCTTATTTTTAACTGCGATGTTCTCCTCCTTTAGTTCCTTTATGGAATTTTGAAGGGCCGCAATAATTTTCTCAAATTCGGTATTCAACAAAGTCGGAGCCATTATAAACCGCGCGCGCAACGTGTTCTAACCAAGTTTGAATGAATTATTGGATAAATAAAATAACGAAATAAAGAATAAATGTGTTAATGAGTTAATGAATTAATGAATTAATGGACTAGTGAATTAACCAAATTAAATAATTAATCAATTAATGAATTAATATGTTAATGATTTAATAAATTAAGGAATTAATGAAGTAATGAATTAATTAATTATTGAAATCACACATTAACGAATAAAAGCTTTGAAAATGTGATGAAGTAAGGAAGTAATGAATTAATGAATTAAGGAGATAAAGAATTAACATATTAATGAATTAAAGAATCAGACGATAAATAAATTAATGAATTAACGAATTAATGAATTAGTGAATTAATGCATTAATGAATAAATGAATTATTGAATTAATAAATTATTGATATAATGAATTAATTAAATAATGATTTACTGAATTAGTGAATTAATGAATTGAACTCAATATTTTGCGGTGTGTAAGCATTCAGGTTATCAATGCCGCGTTTTGCGTACGCGGGTAATAGCTGTACACGGGCAGTTACACAAATTTTTTTTTTTTTTTTTTTTTTTTTTTTTTTTTTTTTTTTTTTTTTTTTTTTTTTTTTTTTTTTTTTTTTTTTTTTTTTTTTTTTTTTTTTTTTTTTTTTTTTTTTTTTTTTTTTTTTTTTTTTTTGTTGTAACCTTCCTATGTGCAAAAAAAGTAATTTTATCGGATACAGGAAACACTCTTTTCTTATTATCTCCTCAAGTATCTACTAATAAACATATCTTTATACATAAATTAAAAATTTGTAAACATAACGAGATTGTGAAAAAACGGAAACCAATCAAATTGCGTGCGTCACATCCAGTTCAAGCTCAATGCCTGAACATGCTTGTTCTGCTTGATTAAATACGGCTGCATTTTTTTATCCATAAGGCTTCGTATGTGGCTTGTTCCCTTTTCTTATTGAATTTAGAAATTATTTTTAATGCTACGTCTGGAGAGCACACGTGTGATGTTGCGAAGATGTGTTGCGCAATTTAAGACGTGTATTCACCATTTGATTTATAACAGGCATTTAAATTCTCTCATTCGAGTAATTAACCGTCTGGACGATCGGCCTACGTAAGTTGATCGACAATTTGCGCAAGTATATTGGTAAATAATATTTGATGTCGAAATTAACGGCTTTTAAACTCAATATTTTGCGGTGTGTAAGCATTCAGGTTATCAATGCCGCGTTTTGCGTACGCGGGTAATAGCTGTACACGGGCAGTTACACAAAGATCCGATTTGTCACTATTTCCAATTTTGTTTTGTCTTTGATCGGGTTGACTCATTTTTACTTCAATTGGAAATGCGGTTCTATCACATCTTTGTTTACTGGCGACGTTTCGGTGCCTACTTTCCAGCACCATCATCAGGCAACACAACACTGATCACAATAGCAGATATAAGCAAATGTGGTAACCTCGTTCCAAAACCATTCTATTTATATATATTTGACTCAACACTATTTTAATCATAGAATTTGTCTCAGTAACTAAACTCAATATATAACTTTTTATAATTAGCAGACCAATCATTACCTCACCTATACCTCATCTCATCTCGTATGCAGAATATTTTAGGGGAGAGAGACAGTATCGAACCTTTTGTTATTTGTTATAACTGTATTGCTACTATGTCACGGTAATCAAAATTTAAAAAATGCTAAAACTAAAACCTTGACTATCATATACTGTATTTTATTTAAAGCCGGGAACTCTAATGTATACAATGGTGTGTGAGGTATTGCGCACATAGCAACAAACTAGTTCAAATATGGAGCAGCAAGTAACGTAGATGGATGGAGAGTGAATGTTATATCGACGCTTAGGTGAACGATTAAAGAGAGAAAGACAGAGATAGCCTGGACAACTAACGTTTTTCAAAAAACTAATCGTAAGCACAATGCGAAGTTAATCAACTATTGGACAATCGCTTACTATAGGCAATAAACTACCTAACCAAAAAGAAAGAGTAGAACCCCTCGAGACATCAGGAGTATATGCGATACCTTGCAAAGAATGTAATCTCAGGTATATAGGCGAAACCATGCGACCCATAAAGGTTCGTAGAGGTGAACATAAGACAGCCTGCAAATATGGACACATTCAAAGATCAGACCTAGCTAGGCATTCGAAGGAAACGGGTCATGAAATAGACTGGGAAGGATGTAAACGCATCGCGTTATGCAACCGCAACAGATTAACTAGACTAATTAGAGAGTCAATTGAAATAAAATCAGGAAAAGGTGTAATGAATGTAACATCGGTAGAAAAATCATTGGGCCCAATATTTAATGAAGCATTTTCTATGGTCAGAAAACGTGAGGCTGCGGAACATGAATTAAGTGGGAACCTAAGTAAAAAACCTCGCTTATAGAAAACTGGTTGCGAATGATCTGTACCAATATCAATTTCCTATATACTTATTTTTCTCAATAAAAATGTTCCAAAAGACGGTATACCGATTTAGCAAGGGTTAGTAGATAGAACATTAGATAAGACACATTTGACTTACATTGTCGCTTATATTTTCTATATTTATGTAAGGTAGGAATATCTTAATAAATGTATAATACGTTAGTCATAGAGAAGATATTCATGGTTAATAGCTACCATGTATCCTTTTAAGAGGAAACCAAAATGTGATAGATAGACGGATATATAGATAGGCCTATGGGTAGATTGATAGGTTTATTCTATACACATAATATATATATATATATATATATATATGACTCACACTGTTGCTTATATTTATATATATATGTTTTTTATACATATTTATATGTATTTTATATATTTATATAAGGTGTGAATAAATAAATATACAATTTGATTAATTGGTAAATAAAAAAAAACAGTAAGAAAAGAATAAAATAATAATTTGAAATATGCAAACGTATATATATATATACATATATATAAATATTTATATAAAAATATATAGGATTAGGGATGTTGGTCTCATACTGTTGCTTATATTCATATATATGTTTTTATACATATTGACATGTATTTTATATATTGATATAAGGTGTGACTAACGTAATAAATAAATATATAATAAGAATAAAAATTATTCATATTTAATAATTATCAATGGTCATTTTTCTCTCTCTCTATTTATATATATGTATATATATATATATATAAAGGTTTTACGATATTATATTTAGATATATATGTAATGAAGTATTTTAGTCATATCAGCAAATATTCTTATGCAATTATTTCCAATAGTTGATTAACTTCGCATTGTGCTTACTATTAGTTTTTTGAAAAACGTTAGTTGTCCAGGCTATCTCTATCTTTCTCTCTTTAATCGTTCACCTAAGCGTCGATATAACATTCCCTCTCCATCCATCTACGTTACTTGCTGCTCCATATTTGAACTAGTTTGTTGCTATGTGCGCAATACCTCACACACCATTGTATCCATTAGAGTTCCCGGCTTTAAATAAAATACAGTATATGATAATCAAGGTTTTAGTTTTAGCATTTTTAAATTTTGATTACCGTGACATAGTAGCAATACAGTTATAACAAATAACAAAAGGTTCGATACTGTCTCTCTCCCCTAAAATATTTTGCATACGAGATGAGATGATGTATAGGTGAGGTAAGGATTGGTCTGCTAATTATAAAAAGTTATATATTGAGTTTAGTTACTGAGACAAATTCTATGATTAAAATAGTGTTGAGTCAAATATATATAAATAGAATGGTTTTGGAACGAGGTTACCACATTTGCTTAAATCTGCTATTGTGATCAGTGTTGTGGTGCCTGATGATGGTGCTGGAAAGTAGGCACCGAAACGTCGCCAGTAAACAAAGATGTGATAGAACCGCATTTCCAGTTGAAGTAAAAATGAGTCAACCCGATCAAAGACAAAACAAAATTGGAAATAGTGACAAATCGGATCTTTGTGTAACTGCCCGTGTACAGCTATTACCCGCGTACGCAAAACGCGGCATTGATATACTAACTTGTTTTTATTTTTTCCTACTGTGAATCACGTTTAACTTAAACTTCCAACTGGCCATCTTACATTATTTCATGAACACTAAGACAAGTAGCGAAATTATATTCGAAGAGTATAGTAGTTGGATTTGATTCTATGTATTTTTGTCAGTAAAACTAAACATTGGATAGTGTAGTAAATGAAATTCATCAAGTCAAGGTTCGTGCTAATTTGGCACTAATCAAGTACTTGCCACAATTACCACGAATGGAAATTTAATTTGAACGCAATTTCTCGACAATTTTGTAACGCACCTACTGCGCCACCTAAATTGCGACTTGTTTGTAATATCCCGCCACATACCAACTAGAAGTTGGCCAATGAGGACGAAACCCGTCTACTTGATAAATTGAATTTGCTAGTAACAACCATATAATCACACCTTGTCATTTTACTTTCATCCAGTACGACTTCTCACAGTTGGCATGATGTATGATCTGTAACAGCAGGTCGAAGATATCTAGTTGGAACTTTAGGTCGAAAGTGATGTAGAATATAAACCAGCAAAAGGATAAATAGCTCAAGAAAGATAAGTTGATAAATAACTGAAAACTAAGACGAGAATTGAAGAAAGTAAGTCTGGCCACTTCTCCATAATTATGCTAAATTAACTTTATTCGACTTACTTCCTCAACATAACGCTGCCTTTTTTAATTATATGGGAGGAAAGGATCAAATATTAACAATTGCTGTATTTTACTTCTACATTGTTACGCCTCTAAACTATAGGAAATATTTAACAAAACACATTGTTTATATTATACGAAATAAAAATGAACAAACGAATAACGAATGTAACACACTGGCAATTTTTTTGACGAATTGTCATAAAATTTAAATTGGTGATATGACAATTGATCAAATATTTAAATTTAATTTGATTGAATGGACTATCTAAGTAAATTTAAAATCTGTTTTTTAAGGATTGCTTTAAATGACAATTTCCAACTCCATGGTTGCTGAGTAAGTACATGTTACTAAAAAATAGATGAAAATGTGTATTAGGTGTTGCACACCTAGTGATTAGAAGGATAAACAAAAGACAGCATGAACGAAATGTATAAACTCGTGCACACTCGTTTCATGCTTAATGGTGACTCATAAGTAGGAGCTGGTATCACGTCCTTTACCAACTATATATTTGGATGAGGAATTTTGAAAAATAGGAATGGGCGACCTAGTATTCATCTACAGTCAACACGTAGCTTTGAATTTCATGGCTATGTGGCAGCGAAGTATCAGTGTTTTGTACTGGTGTAACACTCTGCGGCAATGAACCCAACTTCAAACAAATTCTTCGACAATGCTACTTCAAAACTAACTCATTACATATAATATATATACCGAGTTTGTAAAGGGTACCAACATAATGTCTATTGTGTCAGTACCCAATACCAACATTATGATACCGTAAAGGTTCATGGTACTAACACTATAGTTGCCGATTCGGTACGTCGTACCAACAGGATGGATTAAAGTGTATGCTAAAGTTAACCCAAATTGGGAATCACAACTATTTAGAAACTCATGTTACCCCAACAAATCAAAACACTCTGACCTTGATCGATATCAGTTATCACGTTTCGTGATAATCATGACATCATTCAGTTAAATATGGAACAGTTAAATACCGTTTATGGCAGAGAATTAATATGTACGCAGTTTTGCACTGTGTTGCGCACCTAGTAACAAATTAGTTCAAATATGACCAGAGGGATAAATAAAAGACAGCATGAAAGGAAAGTATAATCTCATGCACATTAGTTTCGTGCTTACTGGTGACACATCAGGAGCCGGTATTACGCCCTTTATCCACTTTATACTTGAGTGAGTTAAGTGAGAAAATAGGGCGGTACAATCTCCTATACAAATTGGTAAACCTGCAGTGAGCCTAGCAATGTTCATGCTGCCATTTCCGCAAGTCGTCTGGTCTGAAATTTCTATGGCTATGGGCCTTTGATGAAATACCTAGGGTCGTATTCATAACTAAAACTCAATTTCTAAGCCGCCGGAACCTGGGAGAGCGCAGTCATAAGAATTCCTCGATGGCTATGCTATCACCAGAAATATTCTAGAAGTCCAGTGGATTACCAAAAACAATGAACGACCGTGGCAACAGCCATCAATGGATCCATAAACGGTTAGCTGATCGTACGAAGCCTATGTAACACGACTTTATTACAGAAAATAGACACAACCAGCCTGTATCAATCAATTTATACGCACATACTTATCAATAAACAAAATAATTGTGTGTGCTTATTGAACATAAGCTGACAAATTGATGGTATGTGTGGTTGGGCATATGTACGTATGTACGTTTGTATGAGATTTATTATTAGTGCATAAAGTAAATAGGAGATCTTACACGATCTCGTAATGGTTTTAGTTGCATGATTAAGTAAACAAACAGATTATTAAATCATGATGTAACGACAAATAAACATTAGAGAAAAATATTAGTCGAGTAAAAGTGACGGATAGACAATTAACACTTACTTTCTAACATTTGACTTAGCTGAAACGGTTAATATGCTCGGTTTCTTGATTTCAGATGTGGAAACTTCGTCATGTTTTGAATTTGTATCAACAGAATTCGTTCCCTGCGAACAAGATATAAGATATAAATATAATAGGTACTGATAAAGAGCAGGAAAATAGAAAGCGATTTTTGAAAGACGCTAAAACATCCAAAAGATGATTTATCTAATGATAATATATTTCTTTAGTTTGATCCTTTTTACGTTCGCCAATAAGGATAGCATTCCTTTTTTATTAGCACTTATGTAATGTATGAATTAACAAGAAATATTTACAGTCGAATTCCTACATTAATTATCTTTAGATAGAAAAGTTAAAAGTCAGTAGAAAATAATACACGATAAAGTCATAAAAAATGAATAAAATTGACTGCAGAAAATGAACTAAAGTATGGCCGCCCAAAATATTCTTTGTATTAAATGAAATTGTACAGACTAGGAGGATTTCTGTAGATGTATTTCCACACAGAATTAACTCACCAAAAAAGAGATGGTACACAAAAGTTAAGTGTATTTCTCATATGCTATAGAGATTTGGTGAGCAATAGGTAAGATAAATATTTACGGATAATTGGAAACAGATATTAAAACGTTATTAAAGAAGGTTGCAGTGACAGTTGTATGAAAAGTATTAAATCAGCAAAGAACTTACGATAGTCTGTGAACGGGCCGAGTTGGCCTCTGAATTACAAAACCAGGGGAACGGCATTTATCGCAAAACTTCGAGGAGATTGTAGTCAGCCGCCGAATAAATTGCGACTAGAAGCTGTACAACAAACAAATTAACATAAATACAGTTAGACGATCATTGGTAGCGCGAACGGTGATAACAATTATTTAAATCTATGTTTGATCTAGATAAATTAATTCGTCCGGTCTACTCGATGAATTATATTTGCAACCTGGTGCCCTGTTTAGTTTACACTGATAAAATATGTATATACAAAAGAATGCAATAAGATTACAAATCAACATAATTTACTAAAGTGGCATGTTATCTGATGTATAATGACGAATCGGAGGTATCCAGTAATAACTTCAGGTTTTAAGAAATTCAAAATAGGTCTCACCAGAAAGGAAAGCTTACAAAAAACATATGTTGATATAATATTATAAATTACGTATATAATGTGGCAGTGTAGCTCAAAGATTAGAGTCACAGACTCCGAAGCAGACGTGTCCAGGTTCAAGCCCTTGTGTATTCGGTATTGCGCACCTAATAACAAATTAGTTCAATTATGGCCAGAAGGATAAACCAAAGACAGCATGAACGGAAAGTATAATCTCGTGCACATTCGTTTCGTGCTTAGTGACGACTCATCAGCATGAGTCGGTAATACGCTCTTTACTTCCTATATATTTTGGTGAGGAATGTGGGCAAATAGGACCGTTCTATTTCTCCACATTCCTCATCCAAATATATTGTGGTTAAAGGGCGTATTTTCGGCACAGATAAGTCGTCAGTAAGCACGAAACGAATGCGCACGAGATTATACTTTCCGTTCATGCTGTCCTTGGTTTATTTATCCTTTTGATCATAATAGAAATAAGTTGTTACAAGGTGCACAATACCTAATGCATAATTTCATATATATATATACTAGTTCTCCGCCACAAACAGTATCTTAAGGTTTAAGCCCTTCCCGCGGAAGAATTCTGGACAGTATTTAAAGTTTCCAATGAATACGAAACTGGCCTTCACGACAAATTGTGTTTTATACATTCTAAAATGCTTAGTTTTTTTGTATGATATATATATATATATATATATATATATATATATATATATATATATAAAGATTGGCGTTTACATCAAGATAGCAACTTTGATATAAATAAGTTAACATAAAATTGGATTCACATATTGGTAAGCAATATTACTCAAGAAGCAAAAACATGGTGAATTACCTGACTTGTGGATCACGCTACGTAATTAAGACTCATTGTACAAAAATAGCAGTTTCGTTATTCTTGTACTTATAAAGTTACTCACACCATAACTATCTAGACAGAGATAATATTTTCATTTATGGATACGGTTCTTGATCTACAGAATTGTCCCCTACAGGACTCGAATTTATGATGCTTTTGAAGTGATTTTAATAAAAAGAAACAAAAAATTGCAGACAGTTAACCAACCATAAAAAAGGAACAAGTTTCCCATTATAATGACGCTTTTATAGTTTAAAAAGATTTTGAAGCCAAAAACACAATAGTAATATATTACATTTTTAAGACAGTCTAAAAAAATTTAATTTTAAGAAATGAGTTTAAACATGTAACATTAAGATAATAGGAAAATGTAATTAATAATTCCAAAATAGAAAATCTTAGATCGTGGCTTTAACTTTGTTAAAAACTCTTCATGGCTCGTAGCCATACAATAACCCTATATGCTCTCCAAGGGCCCTTACAAGCCATACTGACGATTTTCATGACACTATTCAATGCTAGCAGGATAAAGCCCAGCAGCCCTATTCGAAGCATTGAGTGAGATTATAATGCTCATTTAACTAATTGTGTTTAGTAGAAAGTGACGGAATGACTTTAAGCATGCCAGACGACTTCAGCGCCTTAAACGTGAAATCCCGGAAAGATAGTTCCAGTCAGCCTTGAGTGGCAGGACATACAATAAAAGGATAACTCCGAAAAGAAATTTATTCGAACTAACAAACAGGGAAAAGCGATTATAAATTCCCGATTCGGAGGTGATCACGTAAAATATGAATTAGCCTTTTTGCTATTCAGTGAGGGAGGAAAATCCTTCCTTGACTGTGAACCATTGAACCCCGATAAGCCTAAATTAAAGCTACTCATAAGACGAATAAACACATTCAAAACTGTTCTGATATTTCAGATAGTAAAACCTGAAAAGCGTTGAGGTGTTGACATTAATTTCGAGCATATTTTGAACAAACTAAAGCTGATTAAATAAGCAAAGGTTGCGCGGGTGAAAGTACCAATTCTTTAAATAAAGTTTACGAGCTAGAAATAGACATCAATCCAATTGTATTTAACTAGTCGTCGAACAACAGTAAAACTAACGCCAGTCGCACGCATTGACGCGTTTAGACCTTTCATGACTATCAACAGAGTACGACGGCAAAAGTTACTACCGCTTGCTTCATTATTTTGTTTTGTCAAAATTGGTGAGGATGAACCAACTGAAGGTTGCCGATAAAGTCAGACGAAATATTTTATTAAAGAAAGAAAACTACTAGATCAATAACTACGTTAGTCAAAACGCAGATCAGGTAATTTCGATTAATCCAGTTTCGCAAAAACATTTTCATTCGAGGATCATTACATCAATTAAAAAAATATGTATTGCAGCCAAATTGTTACTAATAAGAATGAGTATAATTGCGTGAAACAAAAGGATAACATTTGTCATCAGTATTCAGCATGCTTTTATATATATATATATATATATATATATATATATATATATATATATATATATATAAATAAATTTATCGTTATTATCGACATACCAAAAAGAATGAAATTTGTCTTGAAAAAAACAGGAATGAAGTTCGTCATTGCAAGGCAAAACTAAGACAAAAATTCATAAAAAATGAGTAAATTATATTCATTTAGAAATTTTCTCTAATTAACAGTTGAATCCATTGCGAGCTCCATTGACCCCGATTATTTGAGCTTCGATGCAGCAACTTTGGTCATGTTATTTTTCATAGGGCCTAATTTTAATGATCAACGTCTGCTACACTATCTTTCCAATCTCCTACAAGGTCTTTATGAGAATGCCGTTGTTAAATTCCTTTCATCCGCCCCACCCATGTGTAACGCGTAATTGAAAATTTTCAATCCAATCCAATCAAACCAAGAATATCTTTTTTTTTACCAAAGCCGCAAGTGTTTTAAAAAAAACTACACACTAAGTACCGCCGCGCGATCACTTTAAGAAGGCGGTTAATCTTCATTTCGTTAATAAATTCCTTAGAGACAACATGGACTAGAAACGAAACCTCGCTAACCCATAATACACGTGGTCGTTTTTCGTTATACTAATGACTTCGAACCCAGAGCTTGTGATGGCCGAATATTTTTCGGTCAAAGTTTTTAATACTGCTTAATTTCATACATTATTTCATTATTCTAGAACAGTCGTTTTCGCTTGCTTTAATTATTTTTAGCATTATTACCAATTAGTTATCATCGCCAAATATGATCAACACCGAAAAAGCTATTTGATTATAAAAGATTATATTTTTAATAGATGAATGATTGTATTATCGTGTAAACGTGGGAAATGTGTATACGTCTTCTAAACGAGAGATGTAGCATCACTTATGTGTCTATAGAGACGCAAAAATAAAGTAAATATAAAAATTCAACGAAGTGATTGTTCTTAAATTTTTCTTTATTTTTTGCCTAAGTTTCACTCTATTTGACTTATTTTCCGCCACGTCTGTCTTGACAAAATGATTCCATCTGCTTTTTTTTCGCTTTCTTCAATTTCCATTCGTTCATTAATTATACTTCGTTAAAGATTAAGCAAGAAGCTCCTATCTTATTTATTCTCCATTTAGTATATTTAATTACAAGTTACGGGCCTGAGCATGAAACAAAAGAATATTATCTTTGTTAGCTTTACAGTCGGTTTAGTTGATGAGTAATATTAGCGATTTTTAGATAATTTCAATAGTAGTATATATTTTCCACACATCGGATGCTTAAATATTGCCATCGATCAAATACACAAATGACCATGACATGACACATTTCTGATTGCTGACACAGGGATTAATAATAGACATTGATTTAAGCTTGTGTCTACTTTAAATCACACACGCACGCACATTTAGGCAGACCCGCACAATTAAGTAGCTATGCGGACATCAGTAGGCAATATGAATATTAATAGAGCGATGACGATTTTTTATCAGTTTATTATCCGTGATTCCTTTGCTATATAATTATTTTTTTGGGAATAACATGACCAAAATCAAGCAGTAAGCAATGTAGTCGAGCAGCTAGACAACTGTGAATTTCTTGTCTAATGAGTGTTAAAGAAGATCCTTCATTTCTATCATTAACGAACAAATACTAGGCGTAAATATAGCATGGAGCTAAAAGTTCTACGTAACAGCATTATGTTTATATAAATAAAGCATTCTGATTTAAGTAGCACAACCGAATCTGGATGCGGCTTTCAGGAAGCTTATAAAATTGCAGATTCACTATTTGCGGTTATATGATGATTGCGTTAGTC